>RJWM01004503.1:0-100994 GCA_004363535.1 Dasyprocta punctata | reverse complement strand
AATCAATAAAAAAAGAATATAAAATAAAGGAAAAAAAGAGAAAAATAATAATGATCAGAGTAAAGCAAAATGGTGAGAACCATATTGGTCCTCGAAGACAAGACAGAAGAGAGTCCCCCATATTTGCAACATTGCCTACTGTCATCATGCAAAGAGACATTCAGGGTGCTGATCAGAGGCCTGCAAAATCTATGAAACAATACTAGCATTTAGTTGCTTTATGTACCTTAGTTGCCATCAATTTAGCCAGACCTCAGAGCCAGCAGCTTGCTTACGGGGCGGGTGGAGGTGGAACATATGGATGATGTCCTTGATTCCACGACCTCACACCAGTGCCACTCGGGCCCAGCAAGTTGGGGCCTGGTTGGACCCATTCTGGTTCTCCTCCTGGGTCGTGCCAGCACCCAACCCCGGAAGGCGGATCAGTTCTCTCTTGATGTGAGCTGGCGCCGCGTGGGCCCAGCGAGTTGGGGCCCAGTTGGGCCCATTCTGGTTCTCCTCCGGGATCATGTAGCGCCCAACCCCGGAAGGCGGATCAGTTCTCTCTTGATGTGAGCTGGCACCATGCGGGCCCAGCAAATTGGGGCCTGGTTGGGCCCATTCTGGTTCTCCTCCAGGGTCGTGCAGCACACAATCCCAGAAGGTGGATCAGTTCTCTCTTGATGTGAGCTGGTGCCACGTGGAACAATACATATATATATATTTTTTTTTTGACGGCACCAGGGATTGAACTCACAACCTCACGCCTGCCAGGGCAGGTGCATAAGGCACTGAGCCAAACTCCCGGTCCTGGTTTTTTGAGGCAGGGTCGCACAATGTAGCTCAGGCCGGGCTTACACTCGCGTTGTAGCCCAAGCCGGCCTCGAACTCACAACGCTCTGCCTACCTCAGCCTCCTGAGTGCTGGGATTAAAGGCGTGCGCCACCACGCCCGGCTAATATTTTTTTAAAAAGACTCAAATCCATGTAATTGCAAAAGAAAAGGATGAAATCACAACAAATCCAGCTAAAAGTCAGAAGATCATGAATACCTGCTTCAAGAACCTGTACTCTAGTCAGATGGAAAACACAGAAGAAACGGACAGATTCCTAGATACACATAAATTGCTAAAGGTGAGACATGAAGATATAATGATTTCAAATAACCCAATATCAGTCAATGAAATTGAAGAATTAATTTAAAAACTACTAACAAAGAAAACCCAGGCCATCATGGATTCACTACTGAATTCTGGAAGAAATTTAGAGAAGATCTAAAGGCACTATTCCTCAAACTCTTTGATGAAATTGAAAGGAAAGCAGTATTCCCAAAATCTTTCCTGGAAGTCAGCATTACTGTGACATTAAAACCAGAGAAAGATCCATCCGAAAAAGAGAACTACAAGCCAATCTCCTCAATGAACATAGATGCAAAAATCCTCAATAAGATACTGGCAAACAGAATGCAACAAATCATCAAGAAGATTGTATACCATGACTGAGTGGAATTCAGCCCAAGGATGCAGGGATGGTTTCATATATGCAAAGCAATAATTGCAGTATATCACATTAACAAAACCACAGACAAAAACCACATGATAATCTCAATAGACACAGAAAAGGCATTTGACAAAGTGAAACACACGTTCATGATAAAAACTACAGAAAATTGGATTAGAAGGTCTTTGTATCTGTCTAATAAAAGCTATCTATGACAAGTCAATAACCAACATCATACTAAATGATCAAAAACTGAAAATTGTCCCACTAACATCAGGAACAAGACAAGGATGCCTACTATGACCACTCTTACTTAATATAGTTCTAGAAACATGAGCCAGAGCAATTAGAAAAGAGAAAGAAATGAAAGGATTGGGCGGGACAAGATAGCGGAATGGTAAACAGCAGGGTAAGTGGCCTCCCTGAAAGATAGCATCCAGATGCTGGAATATAGCAACATGGGGAAGACAAGAAGGAGGGAGGCGGGTCCTCTGGGTCCAGGAAGAATCTAAAGTGAGAATTGAAGCCCACAGAAAGAGTAAAAAGAAACACTCAAACAAAGAAGGCAGTGACTGGCGGTACCTCTGCCCCGAGCCAGACCCACTCTGTGAAAGGAGTTGCTGGAACCTGGGGACACACAATCAAAGTGTTGCAGCTGTGGTGGCAGCCATGACCCTGGAGGCCTCTGCCCAGAGAGACAGCATTGGAGGAAAGTGGCAGTGGACAAGGGGAACAGACCTGGAGAACTAAACTGGCTGATGGTGAGTTCAGCAAAACCCAATCTCCCTCGAGGGAGAGCGAGGGACTGGCAGTCATTTTGGGGCTGGAGCCGCACCTAGTTGGGCACAGTCCTGTGGAAATTGCTTTGACTGACCCCCAGAGGGTCCTGGTGGGTGACCGTCCAGGTCTGGAGACCACGGCTCCATGCGCACTCTAGGGGTGATAGTGGAAGATTTGTGGATAACCGGCCCAGGTTCCCAGGCAGCAGCCCCTCTCCCACGCACTGTGCCAGACACTGGGGAGCCGAGGCAGGTTGGGGAAGGCAGCGGACTGCGCTGTAACAGTGCACCCAGTGGTGACCATCAGATATCCATAATCACCACTGACTAGAAGAACCAGTCTAACCTCAGAGAAATTACAATGTGAGGAATACACACTTGTCCAGAACAACCCAGGAATATGCCAAGACAAAGAAGCAAAAGGCAGTCTCTGGCCTCCAATCCAAGCCGAGCAAATCCAGGAGAAGCAAATGCAGAAGAAGTCGGGAGTCCTACAACTAAAGTCTCTGAGGTGATGACAACTGAAGTAAAGAAACAACTTCATGAGGCTATAAAAGAAATTAGAACAGAAATACTAACTCAACTAAAAGAAGAAATGAAAAACATAATAAAAGAATTGCTAGGCATGTCTAAAGGAGACATAGATGAAAAATGGAGCATAGGAAAATGAGGGAAACCTGGAATGAACAATACAAAAAAGATTTAGAATACATAAAACAGATTCAAAGAGATTACCAGGAAATCAAAAACTCCAATGAAAGTTGGCAAAACCACCTGAAGGAAACTAAAGCTAGACTTTCAAACCTTGAAGACAGGCTTGCAGCTTGTGATTGTGAAAGGGAAGATCTCTTAAAAATAACAAGAAACCTGGAAGTAACAATACAATGGCTGCAAGACAACCCAAGGAAACATAACTTAAGAATAAAAGGTGTGAGTGAAAAAGCAGGGGTCAATACAAATCAAATTAAAAGCCTATTTACAGAAATAATTTCAGAAAACTTTCCAAGCATGGGAACAGGAAGTGACATTCAGATAAGTGAAGCATATAGAACTCCAGCTAAACATAACCAAAATATACCTACACCCAGACATATAATAATCAAGATCCCAGAAATTCAACACAAAAACAGAATATTAAAAGCTATTAGAGAAAAAAACAGATCACCTACAAAGGAAAACCCATCAGAATCATGACAGATTTCTCAACACAAACCATCGGGTGAAGAAGGGTTTGGAGTGAAGTATTTCAAGCCCTGAAAGAAAACAACTTCCAACCCAGATTGATGTACCCTGCAAAACTATCTTTCAAAATCAACAGAGAAACAAGATGCTTCCACGACAAAGAACAACTAAAGGAATTTATGACAAGTGAGCCAACCCTACAAAGAATACTGAAGGACATTTTAGAGAGATAAAATGTCCACAGCTCCAGAAACAGAGGCAGGGGGATGTCACCAAGTGGGGCAGACAATTGAATAATTTATCATCAGGATTTGAGTCCAGTATTGTTTTCAATGAGCTATTTAGTTTGATATTATTCTATCTCGACCTACCTAATTTTAGTATATATGATGACATACACAGCTATTTCAAAGATAAAAAATATATTAGGGTAGCCTTTATTGATATTTGATCACCTTGTTTTGAAACCCTGTATTGCTTTCATTGTTTTGTTTTGAGTGATTTTAATCTATTTTGGTTTGTTTGATTGTATTATAACAGATCATATAGGCAACTGCTTAGAAGATAGATAATATGAGGCATTATAGAAATCGACGTTGTATTACTATGTATTGTTTCCATTGTTTTATTTTGTTATTGGTTTTATTCTGTACTATTTTGTTTGATTATATTAGGCCCAATCGTATGGGCAGTTATTTTGAAGATCACAAGAGGTATTACAAGGGGAAAGGAAGCCGGGCATGGTGGCGCACACCTTTAATCCCAGCACTCGGGAGGCTGAGGTAGGAGGAGCGTTGTGAGTTTGAGGCCCGCTTGGGCTACAATGCGAGCTCAAGGCTGGCTTGAGCTTCATAGTGCGACCCTGCCTCAAAAAACTAGGGCCAGGAGTTTGGCTCAGTGGTGTGAGCACCTGCCCTGGCAGGCGTGAGGCTGTGAGTTCAATCCCTGGTGCCGCAAAAAAAAAAAAAAAAAAAAAAAAAAAAAAAAAAACAAGGGGAAAGGAGGAAAGAAGGAAGGAAAATGGAAAAAGACATAGATTTATATGAGGGTACACATAAGATGGTTAAGATGACTATACTCCTAAATTCATTAACTATTGAGAGAGAACAGTTGATACTCATATAATTAGATCAATTTTACATGTCTATGTCTGTCAATCTGAGCAACCCCTTTGAAGGTAACAATATACAATGTTACAACCACTGTCAAATTCCAATCATCTCATTTTGTAAACCTATAATGTTACAGTATCAGATTTGTTGTTGTTGTTTGTTGGTCCCTTTTGCTTTTTGTTTCTCTTTTCTGTGACCATTGTTTTATTTTTTATTGGTTTTATTCTGAACTATTTTGTTTGATTAGATAAGGCCTGATGATATGGGCAGTTATTTTATTTTATTTATTTATTTATTTATTTATTTATTTATTTGCGGCACCAGGGATCAAACTCACAGCCTCGCACCTGCCAGGGCAGGCGCGTAAGGCACTGAGCCAAACCCCCCAGCCCTGATTTTTTAAGGCAGGGTCGCACTATGTAGCTCAGGCTGGCCTTGTGCTCGCGTTGTAGCCCAAGCCAGCCTCGAACTCACAACGCTCCTCCTACCTCAGCCTCCCGAGTGCTGGGATTAAAGGCGTGCGCCACCACGCCTGGCTTATGGGCAGTTATTTTAAAGACAACAAGAGGTATTCTAAGGGGAAAGGAAGAAAGAAGGAAGGGAAAAGGAAAAAGACATAAATTTATATATAGGTATACATAAGATAGTTAAAATGGCTATACTACTAAATATATTAGCTATTGAAAAAGAACAGTTAATATTCATATGATTAGATCAGTTTTACATGTCTATATCTGTTAATCTGAACAACCCCTTTGAAGGTAATGATATGCAATATTACAACTACTGTCAAATTCCAATCATCTCATTTTGTAAACCTATAATGTTATTGTACCAAATTTGTTGTTGTTTGTCTCTTTTGCTTTTTGTTTCTCTTTTCTGTGTCCATTTTCTCTTAAATAAAAAATAAAAGAAATGAAAGGATTAAGGATAGGAAAGGAAGAAGTTAAATTATTATCTGTGTATGACATAATACTCTATATAGAAGACCCCAAAAACTACACCAAAAGATTTGTAGATTTAATAACCAATTCAGTAGTATCCTGTCAACACTCAAAACTCAATAACTCAAAGGTCAATACACAAAAAACAAACTTGCTTAGAGAGAAATTAGGGAAACAATACTTTTCGCAATAGTATCAAGAAAAATGAAATACTTAGGAATTAACCTAACAAAAGACATAGAAGACCTTTATGTTAAAAACTACAATACTCTGAAGAAAGAAATTAAAGAGCATATCAGAAAATGAAAAGATATCCCTTGTTCTTGGATAGAAGAACCAATACAGTGGAAATGGCCATACTTCCAAAATTGTTGCACAGATTTAATATAATCCCAATCAAAATACCAAAAACATTCCTCATAGAACTAGAGAAAACAATCCTAAAATTCATTTGGAACCAGAAGAGACCTAGACTAGCAAAAGCAATTCTGGGCAACAAAGACAAGGTAGTGGGCAACTCAATCCCAGACTTGAAGTTATATTACAAATACTATGATGATAAAAAATAGTATGATACTGTCAAGAAAAAAAAAGATCTGATGATAAGTGGAACAGATTAGAAAATGCAAAAACAATTACAAATACACTCAATCACCTCATTTTTGACAAAGAAGCCTAACACCTCCACTGGAAGAATGGTAGCCCCTTTAATAAATGGTGCTGTGAAAACTGGCTTTGAACAAGTCAAAAGTTAAACCTAGACCCATATCTCTCACCATACAATAAGCTAAACTCAAAATGGATCAAAGATCTAAATATTAAAACAGAAACACTAAATCTGCTGCAAGACAGAATAGGTCTTAAAGATATAGATGTAGAATCAACAACTGGGATCACATCATATTAAAAAGTTTTTACACAGCAAAAGAAACCACAAAGTTAAGAGATGACCCACAGAATGGGAAAAATTTTTTATTAGCTATTCCTCAAACAAAGGACTAACATCCAGAATATATAAAGAGCTCAAAATTTCAGACCCCCCAAATTTAAAGACCAAATCCAAAAATTGACATCTGACATGAATAGACACTTCTCAGATCATGAAGTCCAAATAGCAAATAAATGCATAAATGAATGCTCAACATCACTGGTCATTTAAGAGATGCAAATTAAAACAACACTGAAATTCCATCTCACTCCAGGAAGAATGGCTATCAACAAGAAATCAACCAGTAACTGGTACCTGAGGGGCCTTGGGGGAAAAGGAACCCTTATGCACTATTGGCAGGAGTGTAGACTGTTACAGCCACTGTGGAAATCAGTGTGGAGATTCTTCAAAAAACTAGGGCTAGAGGTTCCATTTGACTCAGCTATTCCCCTCCTGGAAATTTTCCTGAAAGAATTAAAAGCATCATACCGCAGTGATATATGCACACCTATGTTTATAGCAGCACAGTTTATAATAGCCAAATTTTGGAAACAATCCAAGTGCCCATCAACTAAGGAATGGGTAAAGAAGATGTGGCTTTTTTATGCAATGGAGTACTACTCTGCCAAAAAGAAGGATATACTCTAGACATTTCTAGGACAATGGATGCTCCTGAAGTCCGTACTCTTAAGTGAAATTAACTGGACATGCATGTTTAAATATCACATAGTTTCTCTAGTGTGAGAAATCCAAAGGGTAAATGAGAACCAAAATGGAGTGACAGATACTGAGAAGTAGGGAGAAAAGTTCAAATGGGAAGGGGAACAAGGGAGGGAACTGGACCAAAGGAGGGTATAGGGTTAAAAATAAATTTAAAAAACATGGAAGAAAAACAATAGAAACAAAGTTTTGTACAGGGAGAGGAGAAAAAGGATGGAAGGAAAGGGAGTGGGGAAAAAAGGATTTAAGATATATACCAGAACAAAGTCCTTATGATTAACATGATCATTATGTATGTCAAAAGTGTACCAGTAAAATTAATTTTAAAAATTAAAAAATAAATAATAAGAAAAGTAGAGACAATAATGAGTTCCTCACCAAGTGATTGGAGGGAAGCAATGAGCCTGTGCTTGTATTTATCACAAGGCCCGGCCCACACACGGCAGCCTGATGGGTGCCACTTCCCTTTCTCCTTCCCTCCACGGGGCCATGGGGCCATCGCTAGAAAGAAACTCTTCTACTCTCTGTTTAAACAGCCCAGTGCAGAGAGACTTTTAGGATCAGATTACTGGTTACTCTGTTCCTGAAAGGCAAGTATTAGGTTACAGTTTTACTGTAAACATCTCCAAAACACTGCAGGCAGAAAGATCAAGGAGATTTGCAGTTTCTGGACGAGTTCACGATATCCCATGAAAGTTTACATTGCAGGGCTCATCTGCTGGCTGACGGGTTTCCGTCTTTGTGGGTTCTCTTTCTACCTGTGGCTTCTAGAAGATAATCTGACCTTTGGTTTATTCCTCACCATTTTTCCCTTTACACAAATAATATGTCCTATTCATTTTGTCATCTGGAGAATATTTCTGTTCAGCACTTGCCTCAAGGAATAGTGCTGAACATTTTCACTAATGGAAAATCTTTTTATTTAATGAGAGCTTTCAACTCCTTGTTTTCTGTTCTGTCTCCCAGATGCTAAATTCCTGCCTGCCAAGATTGCCTAGGTAGAAATGACTGCAAAGATCAAGATGGCTTTCAACCGAAGCTGCTTGTGTGATATCAAAAGGGAAACAAGGCCTGGACCCTTCACAGGAATGTGCTTTTATATCACATAAGACTTATAAGTTGCTTGGCTTAAGAAATCACTAGACTAATACCAATCAACCAACAATTAAGTATTTGTAATTAAGAATGTGTGCAAACATGAATGATAGAAATGTATTTTTTGTGTTTCAACTTCATAAAAAAGTAGAAACAATCTAAATCCATAGCCTATGAAGACTTACTTAATGTGATTATGAAATTCTATGTAAGAGATCACTCTTTAGTCTTTAAAAATGAAGTAAATTATTAACATATTTGTATATTCATAATCTATGTGTGTAAAATATGAGACCATAAGAATACTGTACAATCTTGTGTAAAAAGTAAAACTACATCTATGTATTAAATGTATACGATGAATATGCAAATGAAACTAAAAGAGGATGAACTAAAATGCAAGTGAGAGAATTAAAATTGATTTTTATTTTCTTTGTTCTAGAATAGAGCTTCAGTTTTTCTACTTTGAATATTTAGTTATTGGAAACTCCCTTTTTTTTTTTCTGGTCATTACATTCATCTGAAAGAGATATAAAGAAAGCACAGTAAGACTTCATTGTAGAAAGGAAGTGTAGAGTGTTAGAAGACCCAGCCCAGCTGAACACTAGGATGCAGCACCTGTGATAAGCTTACCCCTGCCCAATAACGGCGAGCAAGCCACCTCCCTTTCAGTACATCACTTTTCCCATGTGGAAAAGTGCAGTGGCATTCTGTACCTCGATATATCACTAAAGTTAGGAGCCTGCCTCTCATGTACTCTGAGTCACAGGAGAAGCTCATCCATTGTTGGCACTCTGGATTTCCACGAGTGGTATGAGCTACAGGTTTGTTAAAGGTTTATTTAGTATTTCTATTTCTTTTGTTATTATTATGTTGGAATCTGGAAATTGTTCTATGCACCGTGGAGAGAAGCTTCTCTGTGAGAAACAACAAATTGGTCATCATTTCCATTGGAAGCAGAGAAGCTATTTTGAGTTTTTGCTTCTCTGTAAGGTTGCAGAGATCTTTTATGTGCATTGTTTGCTTTTGCAGCATGGGATTTATTGAAGCAAAATTTTACAGACAGTACAGCTTCTCATCACAGCCCTGGGTGAGTCAGTGAAAGGGAAGTGAAGAGTGTGCAGTGGCTGTTTAGACAATGTGCAGGCCACTAAGGAGAAAACAGATTATGAAAGAGAGAACTATAGGGTTGTGCAGGTTAGTCTTCAGCTTTTGTTATTATTACAGTGTTAATATGAGACACTACATTTATACTCTTTTAATGATACTGGGAAATTCTCATCTAATCAGCTGAGAAGGACAGAAGAAGGGCAATTATTATCCACTATTCCTTCATATTAATAAACCTGACACTGGCATTTGTAACTGAATAGATAGCAATGCCAAGAAGCTTAAAATGGGCTCCCTGAGACTCTTCCTGATTAGTACTGTATCACACACACTTCTACATCTGGTAGAAACCTGGGAATCTTACTCTGAGGTGACAGATAATCATTGTCAGGTGCATGCTCATGATTCATTTTCAATTTCAATTTAAACATTAATTAAAGTAGGTGCCCTTGACTTGACTTTCAATGCAAGAGAAGCTCAAAAAGAAAATGTGATATGCACGTCTCTTGAAAAGCCACTGCCTGGTTCCTTTATAGCCATTGCTCCCGGTAACTATAGTAACCAACACGTAAGACACAAACACACGAAATCAAAGTTCTAGGCTGAGGCCACAGCCCTCAAATGGCTTTATTCTGTGTCTAAGATTTCCCTTCCTCCTCCTGCATCATATTTCACCCCAAAGCCTCGACGGACTAACACAGGTTGGGGGAGGGCAGACCCCTGGGGACAAAGAGGACAAGGGTGAGCTGGAGATGGGCTGTGCTAAGGCCACTCTTCCATTCAGAGCAAATCAAATGCCAATATCTAGTGCAGTGGCAGAGGTGCAGCTCCTCCCATGTTCCAGGGGAAGGGAAGAGGCTAGCCTGCACAGCTGTGGCGTTGTGTGAGCTTGTCCAGCTACTCTGGAGCAGAGGCAGGGTCAGGCCCTGCATTCCCTGGCCACAAACTCAGCTTAACCTCACTTGGGCTGGCGTGCAGTGGATGTGTGGCTTCCCATTCTAGTCTGGGAAAGAACAGGTCATTTTTCAAGGGTTAATTTCCAAACAAAGAAATTGGAAAGGGGCAAGGGAAGAGAGGAAGATGAACTAGAATTAATACTCTGAACATTTACAGCAAAAACTCGGCCAATGATTTTCAAATATTTTATTTATTTTTTATAGCAGACATGTACCATGCATTTAAATAGAAAAGCAGTAAAGAAGAACTATTCCTTTGGATTATTTATATTTCCAGTATAAAGAGATGTTTGCCGTGGTATCCAAGACTGGCCTAAAATTCTACCAGCCAGTCTTTC
This sequence comes from Dasyprocta punctata, assembly GCA_004363535.1. NCBI lineage: Eukaryota > Metazoa > Chordata > Mammalia > Rodentia > Dasyproctidae > Dasyprocta > Dasyprocta punctata. The sequence continues at coordinate 90,352 of RJWM01004503.1, read as the reverse complement.
AGTAACCAAGAAGGAGTAGGACACCTTCCAAATGAGGGAAATTACCCACCCCCAATACCTTTTTGGGAGACCGTGTATGGCATAACATTTCAGGATGTATGTAATATCTACACACAGAGACCCTTTACTCAATGACAAACTAGTAATTGCCAAGAATTTCTTCAAAGAAAGTTCAATATTTTGGTTGGCAACCGTGCCTCGAGGAAGTATTGCATTAATAATACTCGCTTTTAACACAGTTCTTCTCTTTATGTAGTCAGAAAGTTTCGCGGTGGATTAAGTCCACAAACTGAAAAGAGAATGAATACACTTGAGTTTTTGTTACTAACTCTGTCAAAAGAATTCTCTTAAGAAGCACAAAAATAAAACTGTCTCATGCTGGAGGGAAAGGTTAAGTGATGAATGGCTTGAGAAAATTGCTGCATATAAAGCGGTAATTCATTAATCACATGTGAGGGAAATGCATAATATTGCTTTGCTAGCCTTGGACCTCCCCTAATTAAGCTAGGCCTAAATCCTCCAATCTGAGGATAATAATATTAAAATTATGACCCATCACATCAATACCGTGGGCTCAATCACACCTTTGGATGATTCAGATGCTGCCACATGCAGAAATGGTTTGATTTTTAAAAATGTAGGGGTTTTCCTGATGATGGTTAGAGCTGCAGAGTTCATGTCCTACTTTACTTCCACAGTCAGGGCATAGGTAAGGCCTGAGCCAGGCAGGGGAATAGGCCCCCTCACTGTTTACTTTATCTACCAATTGGGTACTAAGCTAGAAACAATCATGGCAGCAGTTGGAGAGGTACAACTACTAGAGATGCTTTTTTATTTCTACCAACTGGCAGATAAGTGTAATCTAACTTCTTAATGCAAAGGGACAGATGCCATTTAATGCAGCCATTAGCAAAAGACAGTGTGTCTCATTGATTGCCACAACTGAGAATCCTGCTGATAAACACAAAGTTGACATTTACAAGACTTTATGCCCTGAGCAGTTCAGAGGTCCACCGGGGTGGAAACAACCGAATCAGGAGTTTCTGCTCCAGGAGACTTGATAAGACTCCTTGTCTGGCTCTTTGAAAGTCTTGGCTGAAAAGCAGAGCAATGTTCTAAATAAAAGGTATGTAAGTCTGTGTAGTGTAGACACAGGGAGTGGAGTAGCCAGGGTGGAGTAGGGGGCATCAGGAACCAAAAACCCACCAAAGTGAGCAGTCTACCTGTCTTGATCTCTTAGAGATGCCCAAGAACACAGAAGGACTTAATTTTAAAACACAATTGTGTGGACGCAACATGGACTGCCTTCCGGGGTCCTGACCCCAGGACCCTGGAGGAGAACGAGAAGGGCCCCTTGCGGGGCCCCCGCCCCGCCTGGCCCGAGTGGCACCGGCATGCGGGCTTGGAATCAGGGACAAACACTCCATTCCCCCCACCCCACCCCCATCAGCAACCTGCTGTTTTGGAGGTCTGGCTAAATTGATAGCAACCAAGGAACATCAACCAACTTTTGTTTTGTAGATTCGGCCAGGCCTCTGGTCAGCAACCCAAGCATCTCTTTACAGTGGGCAATGTAGCAAGTATGGGGAATTCTCTTCTGTCTTGTCTTTTATTATTAATAAAATATTTTTTAAAAATGAAAAAAAAACACAATTGTGTGAGCTTCGGTAAATTGCTTAATGTCTCTGAGCCTCAGCTTCTCAACTGTAAATCAATGGACTTTTTCCTGAGAAATAACTCTAAAAAGTGCCTCCTTAGCATAATGCCAGGTATATGTTAGGCCTTCTCTCTCCTGCATCAATCTCAATCCACTGTCGTTTACTACTCTGCTTTAAGCCTGTAGAGCAATAGGAAAGCTGTTCTTTTGATTATCAATACATTCACTTGCTAAATATTTTATCAGTCATTGATGTTTCTTCAGACTTTGCACAATTGAGACATCACTGCAAAAATAAAAAGCAGAATGACAGAGTTATTGTGAAGATAAAATGGGCAATTCGTGCATTTTGAAAGTTGGCCCCTGGGCATTCATTCTTTCCACAAATGATTGATTCACAGGCACTGACAATATGTTTGTGACCATGGCATTCACAGGAGAGGACACAGGGAATGCCAGTCCCGGTGCCCACTTAGAGCAGCTCACAATCTGTGCAAGTGGCACAAGGGTATGGGAATGTGCCAAGCTGGGTGAGACACAAAAACTACTTCATAAACCAGGTAATTCCTGAGTTGAATCTTGAAGGAAAAGCAGAATTAGATTAGGAGCAGTCAATGTATTTCCAGGGAGTGGGAGGGAAGATGGGCCAGAGAAGTCAACACTCCTAGAGCTTCCAATGCACTTTCAGTTCCCTACTCTCAACCACAATTGTCACTTTCTGAGGAAAGCTCCCAAAGTTAAGTCCCAGACTAAAAAACAGAGCAATGAAAAAACAAAAAATACAATTTTGAAAAGCTAAAAGCAGTGCAAAGAGAATTATTTTAAAGCTCATTATTATCATAATTGAGACTAAGGAAGATAGCAATAGACAAAAACAGAACACTACAAAACTTTTAGAGGATGATAAAATGCTTTTGGAAGTTAAAAATTGCAAAGAAAAGCCAAGAGAATTGGCATTTAAAAAACAGTGATAAAATAAAATAATTTCCAACCAAAAAGTTGCTATTATGATAGATTTTCCTCTGTCTTTCTTTCTCCCTTTGTCTCTCTCTCTCTCTCTCTCTCTCTCTCTCTCGCTCTCTCTCTCGCTCTCTCTCTCTGTCTCTCTGCCTCTCTGTCTCTCTGTCTCTCTCTCTGAGAGAGGGCCTCACAATAGAGTTCACCTGGCCTTGATCTCACTGTGTACCCCAGGCTGGCCTCAAATTTGTGGCGATTCTCCTGCCTTAGCTTCCTGAGTGTTGGAATTACAGACATGGGCCATCAAGCCTGGTTTCATTTGTCCGTGAGGTCTACAGATGGGAATTATTTTCAATACCCAAAACAGCAGACTATGAGATAACTGTGTTGCCTGTGGAAAAGTCAGAGCTAAGGAAAACAAAAAGTCAGCATTCCTATTCCTTAACCTAGAGAGGAAAATTGTTATTCCATTCTTGTGAGGGTTGTGAGTGTTGTCACAAAATCATATGACAAAAAGTGGTTCCTGCTGGGCATGGTGACACACACCTGCTATCCCAGCACTAGGGAGGCTGAGGCAGGAGGATCACTGTGAGTTTGAGGCTAATGCGGGCTACATAGTAAACTCAAGGCCAGCCTGAACCACACAGTGATACCCTGTCTCAAAAAAAAAAAAGAAAAAGGGTGGTTCTGGGGCCAAGGATATAACTCAGTGGCACAGTGACTGCCTGGCAAGTGCAGGGTCATGAGTTTGATCCCTGATTCAAAAAAAAAAAAAAAAAAAAAGTGGTTCCTCAGTGTTGCAAGTATTAAAGAATGATTTTTTCAGGAGAATAAAATCATTATGTACATGAAAATTTTTATTTAATTGATTAATTAACAAACAAACCAACAAGATATAGTGTTACAATTAGTTTTAGTAGATGATCCAAAGTACCTTCATTTATAGTGAGGTAAGAGTGCTGAAATGACTTTGAAGAACAACATTTGGAAAGTAGATTTATTTGTCTTGGTTTATCTGAATCTGAAAAGAATCTATGAAGTATGCCAAAACCCTATTGATGTTTGTGCTTAAGAAAAAGCCACAATTCTTTGTAGTCAGGTTACCTTCTGTGTGTGTGTGTGTGTGTGTGTGTGTGTGTGTGTTTAATCTGCTATTGTCTCAATATGATTCAGTGCTCTCTGGGGAAACAGAAAGGATACACATACCATGTGTGCACACAGACATACAGACACACAGACACACAGACACACAGACACACACACACACACTTACAGACAATTAGCTCACACTGTTACAGAGACTGATCTATGGAGACTGGGAGATCCAGTGGGCAATTCTAGTCTAAATTCCAAATTCCGAGAACTAGGACAACCTATGGTATAAAGTCTAGCCTGAGTGTAGAAGACCAATTTCCACATTCAAAAACTGCCAGGCAGAGAGAGGAAATTTTCCATAACTTTATATTTGTTCAAGAATTCAAAGATTTGATGGAATAAGTCCTACCCACATTGGAGAGGGGAACCCATTTCACTCAGTAGACTAATTCATATGCTAAATATAATTTAGAAATTGCCTCACAGACATATCCATAACAATGTTTAACCAAACATCTGGGAACCCTATGGCCCAGGCAAGTTGACACATAAAATTAAGTACCTTAACTATTTAAATTGGATAGACAACCAAGGATTGTTTCTCAAGTACCCACAGTGACATCTTAATCAAACAGCCAAATGTCCTCTGACAATTTCCTGATTTTTGCCTTCTCTAAAAATAAGATATTTCTTGATAAAACTGTCAGTCAGGTAAATTATTTTGCTCCTTCAGTCTTTTTGTTTTTTGTTTTTTTGGGTTTGTTTGTTTGTTTGTCTGTTTTGTTTGGTACCAGGGATCGAACTCACAGCCTCATGCTTACCGGGCAATTTGCTCCTTCTTCTTATAATCTATTTTAACCCCTGATGCTTAAGCCTGAGTCCAGTGGATCCATCCCTTACTTTTTTACTGTAAATGTGTACATTAGCTTTATAGTAGCCAGCTGTGCATCTCTTTCCCTGAGGGATACAAGAAGCAATCTATGGGTTTATCCACTTGGTATGACAAACAGCAAGGAGTGTGTATGTGTGCAAAAGGGTCAAAATGAGATTTGGACCCACCCTTATGCTTCATCTCACTGGTTTTGCATATGTTTACCCAAGCATCACGGAGAGTCTAATAGACCCACAACACTCCCGGATTTGTTAAGGGAAAAAAAAGTTTCCTTTTGATTTTTCTGGTAGAAGTAGCCCAGTTCAGTACACTGGCACAGGAAAAGCCAGATTTGTAAGTTTTGGAGGAGATCATAAGTAAATCATCAGATTACTCATGCAAGGGTTATGAAGATTTTCATAACAGAAGAGTGGTGTGGATGTATGATGATGATGATGTGGTAGTGATGATGATGAGGAGGAGGAGGAGGATTTTGATAGTGGCCATGTGAGCCCAAGTTCCTGTGACAGTGAAATGGAGTAGGAATCAACTGATACAGACACAGGGAATACAGACCTCCTTGATTCAGATGATGAAGAAAACAGTAATATGAATACATTTTTCGACTATTGGAAATGTTGTAACCAAATGGAATAAGCCAATGTTAGGACTAGGTCTTAAAATATCACAATGGCCTTGGCATGGGTGAAACATACTGAATGCCAGCACTGCCATTCAGTGTTGGAAATTGTAACAGACAAAATGCTACAAGATGCTGTGAAAAGCACAAAGGCTGACATGCAAGTAAAATGTTCTGCATGCACCAACAGCCATATTAAAAAATGGCTGAACTAGAAGCATTCATAGGTCTGTTGTACTTAGCATAGGTTTCTCATGCTGATTGCAGGAACGTAAAGACTTATGGAAAGGCCAGGGATTTAGCTCAGCAGCATAAATGCCTGCCTGGCAAGTGCGAGGTCGCGAGTTCCATCCCTCGTACAAAAAAAAAAGAAAAAAAGACTTACTGAAAAGCCATGGGTCAAAATACTACATATAAATTTATACCCTTGCAGATGCAAAGACTTATTATTGTCTCACTTTAGACAATTATGCTGGAAGTCTGCCATCAGGTCCCTATTCATATAGCAATAAACTGAATGATGTTGTGAACAGACTTGTTGCTTCCATCTCCCAAACTAATTGGAATGTGACATTTGACAATTGGTTTACCAGTTTCCAATTGATGTTACATTTACTAATAGGGCACAAATTGACCAGGGCAGGAACTGTACACAGGAACAAAGTAGAAATTCCAAATATCAAAACAGAGAATTATATAGCACAATTCTTTGAATTACAGAAAGATATAACACTGGCTTTGTATATGAGAAAGGAAACCAACCTGGTATTGCTGATGTCAACATGTCACCATGATGGAAATGTTGATAGGGAAATCACAACAAAATGGAAGCCTGAGTTGAAAACTTTCAACAACAAAACCAAACATGGAGTAGATGTTGTTGATGAGCTATGCAGCAACTAGGATGCCACTTGACACACAAAGCTTTGGCTAATGGTTGTGCTTTACTTGATCCTAAACAAGTGTGGCATAAATAATTTGATAGTTTAAAAGAAAATAACAAGTGCAAAATATTACAGAGAAATTTCCTCAGAAGATTGGGAGTGGAGCTCCTAAGAGATCATTTTCAACAGAGGAAAGACAAAATGTTTCTGCCCAGGGAACTATGCAAAAAAATTGTCGTCAGCCTTCCTGGTGAGAGGCACAAGAAGCGCGGACTCCAGGAAGAGAAAGATCTGCACCTCCTGTAGCCTACCAGCCCATGGGATGAGAATCAAGACCCTCCCATCTCCCATAAGCAACCTGCTGGTTCGGAGGACCAGTTAAGTTGATAGCAACTAAGATACATAAAGCAACTAAATGCTAGTATTGTTTGGTTGATTTTGCAGGCCTGGGACCGGCAGTCTGAGCATCTCTTGGGAGGATGACAGTATGCAATGTAGCAAATATGGGGGATTCCCTTCTGTCTTGTCTTTGAGGCCCAATATTTTTCTCACTGTTTTCTTTATTCTGATTAATTTTTCACTTTATTTCATATTCTGTTTGATTGGTTTTATTGTATTTTGTTTTTGGTTTGATTTTACTATACCTGATGGAATGGTCAACTATTGTGAAGATAACAAGCTATACTATAGTAGCTATTGTTTTCCTAGTTTCTTGCCTTGAAGTTCTGTACCAGGTCTACTGCTTTGTTTTGATTGACTTTGTTCTGTTATGCTTTGTTGCATTTTACTATCTTTAAAATAAAATTTTAAAAAATTATGGAGCACACTGGTGAACTGAAAGTTGAACAGGCAAGCACAGCATCACAAAGACCTACTAAGACAACAGGAAAACAAAAAAATTGTGCCCTACAAGAGAGTACAGGAAAACAAAACATGTACTATCAATGTAAGCAATACTCACGCATGAAACATGCATTTGTCATTTATGAAGACTGCCCTGGGTGTGGCAGTTGAAGCACCCAGTGTTACATCTTATTTCTGTGGCAGACTTGTTTGTGTTTATATTATACTTCACATAGGTTTTTATTTTTGATGCTGTCCTTTAGGTCTTGTAAGCAAGTAGGTGGTCGATATGAAAATGTTGACGTCTATTGTAAGCACTCATTACATATTTGATATTTTATTTTATTGATATCTTATTTGCCTGCTAGCTGCATGTTGTACAATATAGTAGGAAGCTCCTGACAAAACAGGAAGAGAAGAGAGTTGACAAGACTGCCACATAAGAAAGGAAAGTTAAGCACATGTGCTGTAGGTGTGAGACATGTACAAGTAACATGCTATTGTCATGTGTGAAGACTGCCTTGGATGTGACAGCTGAAGCAAGGCTTATTTTTGTGATTAAATTCTATTGGTATTTTCATTGTAGTTCATATAGGAATTTATTTCTCATGTTATCTTTCAGGTTTTGAAAGGAAGTACACATCTGATGTGAAAATGTTGATGTCTATTCTAACTGCACAACGCATATTAAGAATTTAATAATTTATTTTATTGATATTTTATGTTCCTGTTAACTACACACTATATAATATAATAAGAATCACCTGACAAAACAGCAAGACCACTGAGATGTCAAATATGTCCTACAAAAAGGCCAGGAAAGCAAAAGACAGGTGCTGTCAGTGTAAACGATATGTGTGTATGGAACATGTGATTGTCATGTGTGCAGACTTCCATAGGTGTCATAATTGAAGTAAGGTTTTTTTGGTAGAATGCTTCTGGTATTTTTATTGTAGTTTACATAGGAATTTATTCCTGATGTTCTTTTTTAGAATTTACACACCAAAAACAAGTCAATGTTAAAAATTTTGATGCTTTTTTATAAACAATAAGTATTAAAAACACAATACTTTACTTTTGTGATGATTTTCTTTAATATAATAAAACTTATGAAATTAGAATTAACAATTCCTGAATAGAAATATTCTGAAGAATAAACATGGGTGTGTGAGACCCACATTGATGCATAATGATGACGTTAGTTTTATGCTCCAAGGGTTATGGAATCCTCTCTCAAGGATCCAACACAGAAAGCACATATCCAATCCCCCAAGGTGCTCCCTGAGCCAGGTAAAACCAAATGCTAAAGATATTTCTTTCTCCTAATTCATCCATCAAAACTCATCAGCCATGTATCTCCTTCCTGAGAATTCCTGTTATATTCAGCCTGACAAACTATTTCATGTTAAGGAATTAATGATATCCTTTCCTGGATTTAATTTACATTCAACAGAAGGAAACACTAAGGCATATTTAAATGAGTGTGCTTAAGTGAATATTGTTCTATGTTGAGCACTATGCTCTACCACTATTATCATCATCAACAACCAACTCATAGACTTGAGAAGCTCACCTTTGATTGAATTAAGTTAGTGAAATAAATGCCATAGTAACATTATATATAAACTATCCTAGAACTTCTCAACTTTCCATTCAACTGATTTCAACAAAGGTGCCAAAACAAGAATAGTCTTTTCAACAAATAGTACTGGGACAAGTGGATATTCACATGCAAAAGATTGCTGTTGGACACTTATCTCACAATATACAAAAATTAACTGGAAATAGGTCAAAGATCTAAATGTAAGAGGTAAAACTATAGAATTTTTAGGAGTTACAGAAATAAGTTTTTTTCCGGGCATGGTGGCACAGGCCTGTAATCCCAGCACTCCAGAGGCTGAAGCAGGAGGGTGACTGTGAGTTTGAGGGCAGCATGGGCTATATAAGCACATTCAAGGTCAGCTAGCACTACATAGCAAGACCCTGTCTCAAACAAACCAAAAAAAAAAAAAGGAAGAAATAAGACTTCATTGCCTTGTGTTATAAATTTAATTATGTTTCCCTTAGAATTAGTATGTTGAAGCCCTAATTCCTCCTGTGACTGTTTCTGAAAATAGGACCTTTAAGGCAGTAATGAAAGTTACCTGAGATCACAGGGCGGACACTGAGAAGGTAGGACTGATATCTTTATAAGAAGAAGAAGCACCAGAAACAGCTCTTTCTGCTTGCACATGCAGGAGAAGAGGTCATGTGAAGACCCAGAGAGAAGGCAGCCACTTGAATGCTGGAAAGACAGGCCTCACCACACGCTAACTCTGCTGGTGCCTTGATCGTGAACCTCTGGCCTGCAGAACTGTGAGATAACAAATCTCCATTCCTTAAGTCATGCAGCCTGTGATGCTTTGTCAGGGAAGCCCAAGCAGATTAATATACCATGATTTAAAAAAAAGTTTCTTAAATGCAACACCAAAAGCATACACAACCAAAAAATCATAGAAAAGTTGGACTTCATTAAAATTAAATAACTTTGTGCTTCAAAAGATACTATCAAAAAAGTGAAAAGACAACTCATATTATGGGAGTAAATGTTTGCAAATCATATAAATCTGCGAGGGTTTTGTATCCAGAATCCATAAAAAATTCTTGAATAAACATTTTTCCAGAGAAAATACAAATAGTCAATAAGTACATGATGCACAGGAAATATCGTGAAGAATCAACAGATGGTATCTCATCCTATTGAAAAGTTTTCACAGCAAGAGAAACCACCAACAGAGTGAAGAGACTACCCACAATGTGGGAGAAAATGTTTGCCAGCTGTCCCTTGGATAAAGGATTACTACTGAGAACGTATGAAGAGCTTAAAAAAATCAGTCCTCTAAGATTTAAAGGCCCAATCCAAAAATGGGCATTTGAGATGAACACACACTTTTCAGATAAAGAAGTACAAACAGCAAATAAATACATGAAAAAATGTTCAACAGCACTGGTCATTTGAGAGATGCAAATTGAAACAACACAGAGATTCCACCTCACCCCAGAAAGAATGGCTAGTATTAAGAAGTCAACTAATAACAAATGCTAGAGGGGCTTTGGAGAAAAAAGAATCCTTCTCCACTGTTGATGGGAATGCAGGCTGGTGCAACCACTGTGGAAGTCAGTGTGGAGATTCCTCAAAAACCTATGATTGGAGGTCCCATTTGACCCAGCTATTCCCCTTCTGGGTATCTTCCCAAAAGAAGTAAAAACATTATACGATGGCTATATATGCACACCTATGTTTATAGCTGCACAGTTCAAAATAGCCAGATCTTGGAAACAACCAAAATGCCCATCAAATGAGGAATGGACAAAAAAGATGTGGTATTTCTATATAATGGGATACTACTCAGCTACAAAGAATGATAAACTAGACACTTTCATACTTAAATGAATGCACCTTGAGAATATACTTATCAGTGAAATAAATAAGTCACACATATGTAACCATTGTATTGTTGCACTTGTGTGACAAACTGAAAGAAAAACTATGTATACATTTATGTGTGTGTATATATATAAATTAATTAAGATAGTTAAAGAAAAAGAATTCTGAGCAAAAAGTAGTTTTCACAGGGTCATTTTCAGATTTCATTTTTACTGTGAATTGTTCTTTTAAAAATAATATAGCATTCAAAACATTTGTATTTCTTGCCAATATTTTTCTAATGTTCTATAATTCTTTTTTGTTATATAATTAAAAAAATAAGCTAAGGAAAAAAATAAATACATGAAAAAATACTCAGCCTTCAGAAGTTATTAGGGAAATGCAAATAAAAATCATGAGATACCTTCTCACATAAACTTGGGTAGCTATAATTGTAAAAACAGACAATAAGGCCTGTCAAGCAGGATGTAGAAGAACTGGAATCCTCTTACACTACTGGTGGGAACGTAAAATGGTATATAGCTACTATGGAAAAGAATTTGTCAGCTCCTCAAAATTTAACCATAGAGTTAGTTACTGTTGCAACCTGTGTGGGGAGCAGCTCCTGAGAGGGGGTGACAGGAGATTAAGAAGAAACTAGACATGTACTAAAAGGAAAGCTGAGACCAGGTGGGACCCCTCTGATGGAGAGGCAGTGACAACCCAGCATGGTCCGCCTCTTTATTTATACACTGTCAAAAGGCCGGAGGTGCGTGACAGACAGGGCCAAAATTGCTAGGTCTCAGTGTTTTGCTGAGAACACTGAAAGCAAAACATTCTCAGAGCCATCTGTGCTGTAGTTAACAGGAAAGAACGCCAAGGCCAGACACCTGCTGGGCCAGCCTTGCTCCAGTCCCGACAGCTTGCTTACATGGCTCACCTCTGGCTCAGACATAGCTCCACTGCTCCCCACATTTACCATATAACCCAGAAATTCCACTTCTGGGTACATACACAAAATAAATGAAAACATAGTTCTACACAAGAACTTGTATGCAATTGTTTATACCAATGCTGTTCGTAATAGACAAAAAGTGGAAGCAACCAAAATACCAGCCAACGAATGAATAAACACATAGTAGTACTTATGAGTTGCTGATACATACTACAACATGGGTAAACCTTGAAAGCAAGTAAACAAGCCAGTCACAAAGACCCATATTCTATGGTTCTGTTTATGTGAAATGTCCAGAATAGGCAACACCACAGTGGAAGAATGTATATTAGTGCTTCCCATGATCTAAGGGAACTGGAGAATGAGGAGTAGATACTAATGGGTGCAGGATTTGTTTTAAAGTGATGAAACACTTTCAAATTAAATTGTGGTGATAATTGCAAAGCTCTAGGAATACACTGAGCTACTTTAAGCTCATGAATTTTAAAGTATGTGAACTATATATCAATAAAACTGTGCATATAGGTATATATAGAGTATGTGAACGTACACACATACATGCAGGCATGAGCACAGAGTCCCAGAGTCATGAAATAAATTCAGATTAGAGGAATCTTTATAGAGAAAATGATATTTGATCTACATACTAAAAGTAGAAAATCAGAATTTCAGATGAAGATAAAAAGACTTTTCAGCAACAGGGAAAAACATAGGCAAAAGTCAGCGGTTATGAACTATGTGGAGTTTGGGAAATCTGTGGCCAGGGAACACCCAGAAGGAGGTTGGTGGAAAAGGAGACTGGAAAGTGAAGTGAGGACCTCAGTCAGCCTGAGTCCAAGCAGCAAAGAGAGAGAGCTTAAAAGAGGTTAACAGGAGAGAACGCAATGAAGAGGTTGTCTACAGAGGTGTGAGTACAAAAGAACTCAGAAAGGATGGCAAAGTCTGCCTAGGACCAGCAGTAAGAGGAAGTCCTTGTGCTCTGTGGACTCAACAGTGTCCCATGGATGGGAAGTGAGCAGAACTCAGTGGGTACTGTAACTGTAGAGAAATTCCAATCCGTTTGGACTTTAGGTTAAGGTGCAACACTAAGGCAAAACCATGGGGGTAAGGAGCTCAGGGAAAATATACATCTCTCCCTTCACCCTGCAGTATCCTGCCAGCCCATCCCAAAGGCTGACAGAGTGCGAACAGCTCAGCCTCCTGTAGCAAAGAGCTGGGGGCTGGGAGGTGCGAACCAGGAGTGCAGAGGGAAACAGCGCAGAGCCAGAGCACAAGACTTAAGTGCCTTGCCAAGAAGTCTGGACTTTGTCCCAAAGACAGGAGGAAACCATAAAAGGGATTTCGGCTGGGAAGGGACTGCAGCATGATGGCTTGCAGGGGGAGAGCCTAGGCAACAGGTTCTCAGAGTGTGGGCCCCTATCAGCAGCATCTGTAGTACCTGCTGACCTGGGCACCATCACTAAGCTCCTTAGAATCTACAGGCCCGAGGCCTGTCAGTCTGTATTTTAACGAACACCTCCAGTGATGCTGATGCAGCCTGACGTGGAAGCATGAGCTCGCTGGGATTATCGGAAAGGTAGACGTCACACCTGATTTGACGGTGGCCTGGACTGGAGAGGCCGCCACTTCCCCCTGGGCTGGGTGGCAGTGGGGGGCGGGGCGGAGGGCGGGGGGTTCCTAAGAGCCGCTCTGCAGACTGCTGCCAGCGCCTGCGCTCTGAGGACTGGCAGGAGCTGGAGCGCTTCCACAGGTCCGCAGTCACCGGACTCAGCAGTTGCCAGGATCCCAAAAGGAAGCAGGGAGGAAATTGTAATAATTCCATACATCAGATAATGTAAATTTTCAGTCCTAGGATGAATCAACATTTGTTTCAAGAGTACATTTTCTCACCTTAGAAAGGCACCCTGTGTGAGATATTGTTGATCCTGTAAAGGAACCAGGTAGATTCTTGCAAAAGGAACCACATTTGAAAACAATCTAAATGTTCAAAAATAAGAAATTGGCTAAAGAAATGATGGTACCTCTTCTAATGCCATATTATGCAGCATTATAATTGATGATTTGTAAGAATACTTAATGACATTTAAATTTTTAAATTACGATGGCATGCCCTACATAATTTCAATTTTGTAAAAATAAATTAGATTAACATTATATATCCATAGACATAATCTGATGATACATACTTTAAAATGTTAATAATTCTTATCTCTAGGTGGTAAAATTGCATGTTTTTGAAAATTTTATATTAGTACATTTTTGGAGTACATATTCATTACATTCATCACAGATAGTTAGCACATGTACACAGAACATCTTAATCCAGTTTTCTGGTCCCTTATCCCCTCCCTCCCTCCTCTCTCCAACTTGGGTTCCCTTTTCCATTTGCAAAAGCTCCATTTCTATTTTTTTCTTCAACTCTTTTTTTTATACTCTCTTTTACCTTCCCTTCTTCTCCCTCTTTCTTATTATCTATCTTTTATTTTGCAGCTTAATTATACTTTGGGGTATTTTTGAAATTTATTTACATTTTAATTATTTTATAAGGAACATACTTCTTAAGATAAAAAATAAAAGTTACTTAAAGTAAGAAAGAAAGCTGAGCATGATGGTTCACACCTGAAATCCCAGCACTCTGAAGACAAAAGTGGGAGGATTGCCTGGAATTCAAGGGCAGCCTGGGTTATATAGCAACGGCTCAAAAAAAGAAGAAAGAGAAGGAGAGGGAGGGGGAGGGGGAGGGGAGGGGGGAAAGGAGAAGGAGAAGGAGATTATATATAACAAAATTGCTATTCATAAAGTTAAGACAGAAGAAAAACTGGGGAAATGTTTCTAAATTGTATGACAATGGGTAAATAAAAAAGAAAACTAATGCAAACTTTGCTAATCTCATGAACTGTGTTTTATGAAAAATATTTTAAAGAAAAAATATTTAACCTTGCCAATAATAAATGAAATAAAAACTTTTTAAAATGTACCCTTTTTATTTCTAATTAGTTTATGAAAATATTAATATTATATAATATTATCCAGAGTTTTGAGAAACTGGAAAATTGATGATTTATTATGACTTTCAGAAGAGTAAAAATAGTTACAAAATTTCCAGATGAAAATTTCAAAATGTAGTTTGAAAGTCTTAAAACATAGGCTTTGCGTAGATAGGAGTTATTTCTAAGATTATAATCAGATAATATACAAGTGCAAGTTTAAGTGCAAGTTTAGCTAATAAAAATTGGAAAGACATTTAAACTCAAATTATGGATAACTGACTGGGCGTGGTGGCACATGCTTGTGATCCCAGCATTTGGGAGGCTGAGGCAGGAGAATTATTGCAAGTTTGAGATCAACCTGGGCTACAAAGTGAACTCAAGGCCAGCCTGAACTGCATAGTGAGACCTTGTTTCAAAAAGACCAAAAAAAAAAAAAAAAAAATTATGGATAACTGCCTGGGAATGGACCTCAAATACATTGCTGAATGAGAAAACTGTACAATGATATATACAGACAATATATTATTTATGTAAAACAGTTTCTAAATGTTTTAATATACCTAATATTAAATGTATAAAAACGAATTGTAGGACTGAGGATATAGCTTAGAGGTAGAGCATTTGCCTAGCATGTGTGATGCCCTGAGCATCACTACCACAAAAAGGAAGAGAGAGAGAGACAGAGAGAGAAAGAGAGAGAGAGAGAGAATGAAAGGAAGGAAGGAAGGAAGGGAGGAAGGAAGGAAGGAAGGAAGGAAGGAAGGAAGAAAAGGAAGGAAGGAAGGAAGGAAGGAAGGAAGGAAAGAAGGAAGGAAGGAAGAAAGGAAGGAAGGAGGAAAGGAAGGAAGGAAGAAGGAGACCTTGACTCACTTTTGCTTTCTTTGAAAAGTCCAGACGCCAGGGAAACAAAAGCTACTCTTTTCAGTTATACTGCTCTGGAGACAGAAGATTTGCATCTTAAAGAGGACCAGAGACAGAGGGAAATATTTCCAGAATGAATTATCTCTAGGTAATCCTAGATACTATAGGAAAAATTGAACAGGTCAGGGAATTTCTTTCGATCCAAAACACAGAGAAGACTGTGCACCATGTCAAGCCCAGAACTTCCAAATGGATAAAGAGCAAGATCATAAATCCAACACCCTAGAACACAAAGAATGCTTCTGATTCATTACAAAGGAAGTCCACTTTCGACAAAAGACCCTCTTCAGTCCCTAACTACCTCAGACGATAACAATCTTTGCTTAACTGTTCCGTAGAAAAATTTTTTAAAGTTTAAAGAAACTATCTCTTTGCTTCTTCCATCCAGTTTCTGGATATAGGAGGTGGAAACAAAAGAAAAATGTGAAGTACCACATCCTCCATAACTGTGAGCTGTGGCACCCACAGAGCACCCTGCAGAGGAAGGTTCTAGACCAGCATTGCCCCTGTGGTAGCCACTGGCCGCATGTGGTTCTTGAGTCCTTGAGTTAAGACTTCTTTTGAATTGAGATTGATATTTTCCAAGTGCAAAGCACACCGATTTTGAAGTCTTGGGAGGATTAGTTAGAAGTTTAAATTTTCTAATTAATAATTTCAAGCTGATTTTACATTGATATCATTGTTCAATAAATCTGGTTATTAAAATTTATCTTTCCTGTTCGTATTTTTTCTAAATTAAATTGTTGATTTAATTGTATTTGTCTTAAAATAAAATCAGTTTGAGATTAGGGCAAACTGTAGAGATTTGCTGAGGTTAAGCAAATATCTAACACTGCCTTTTTTTTTTTTTGAGTAATTTTTACCTGTTACATAAAAATTGTACATATTAATGGGCTGTAGTCTTACTTTTCTTGTTTTGAGACAAAATACCCAACACCTGAAGTTAAAGGAAAAAAAGTTTATTTTAGCTCACAGTTACTAGAGGTTTCGGTCCACTGTCAGCTGGGTCCAAGGCAAGGTTGCATGGCAGAGGAACATGGCACAGGAGAGACAGTTCATGGCAGGGCAGGCAGGAAGCAAAAAGCAGCAGCAGTGAGCCTGCCTTTCACTTTTATCCCATCTAGGCTACAAGCCTTCTGGATGATACCACCCACATCCAGGATGGGAATTCTGTTTTCAGTAAATCCATTCAGTCACACCCAGAACTATTCTATTTACAATCAATGAACTAATTTAGTACCACACACTGTTAATGTTAATATCAGGCACCCTAGGTCCAGCCAGCTTAGAAGAGCCCCACCTATAAGGACATGAAGATTTGCAGGGGTCGGGGTGCAGATATAAACCATAACAGCTACCATGTGATAATTTGGTATTGTGCAATGCTTCAGTCAATTTAGATATACCTTTGTCTTCAAACACCTATCATTTATTTATGAGGAAATGCTCGAACTCTTTTTGAGATGTATAGCATGTTGCCATTATTTATAGACTCCCTACTGTGTCTCGGCACACCAGAACTCCTTATTCCTATCTTACTGTAACGTTGTACCCATGGATCAACTTTTCCCTATCTCCTCTCTGTTTTTGTTTAATGTAGCCAGTAGAAAACCTTAGATTTACCCAGCTTGTGATTCCTGTTATATTTCTACCCAACAACAGTGATTCAGGATGAAAAGTAAGCAGATGCTGCCTAGCGAAAGATGTAAGTGAAAAGTAGTCACTCCTTTTCCTAGCAACTTAGTCCAAACGGGACAGTTTTTGTTTTAAAAATACCCCTCTCTAAGCTTCTCTTTCTTCCCCCGGTGAAATTCCCAATGGTGAAGCGAGAGATGCGCTCTTATTTTTTCCTTTCATTCTCAGTTCTTCAGGGTCAGCAGCTAAGTTGGGTCTATGTTTTGTGCGGTTGCTCACCCACTCTGAGTGCACAAGGTAGAACTAATGTGTATCAGAGATGACCGCAGTGATCACCATCAGTGCTAACTCCCTTCTGTTGGTTACAACATATGGCTGCTCATCAGTGTTTATGGTTTGTCCCTAGTGTTTCTGTTTATTCACAGACAGCTATTGCTAATTGATGAGCATCTATTACTAATTAGTAAAGGCTGATCTCGAGATGACAATTGAGTTCTGCTTAGCTTGAGCAGTATCTCTAAAAGGCAATTCAAGAAGACATCTGTTTTATAGAAAACTTCGGGAAGTACTGTATATATTTAGCAAGGGAAAAAATGAGCAATGAGATTAGAATTGTAAGTAGGATTTACATTCACTAGTCACAAAAGGAAGGTCTAGGAGGGAAATAATTGGGCAGAAAAAATTTTAGGCTTAAGTATGAATTTGAAAACTGAGTTTAGATGTGCCTACTAAACTGAGCAAAGTTAGACTCTGTTGCAACTCTGTGTGTTTAATCACAAATAGATCTCTTATAAAATGATGACTAGCTTGTGCATGTATATATTGATCTGTCAACTACCCCCAGCACCTGTGTGCGCGCACACACACACACACACACACAATCACAAAGTTCGCCTCTGACTGTTTTTCTTTTAGGGCTGAAGGTTCCACATTCCACATAGGAATCCCTAATGGGAAATATGGAGATTTTTTTCAAAAACAAATCTGAAAATGTTTAGAGGATTATAACGTTTAATCTTGAGACATTTGTTTTTCCATGGCAGCTTACACCAGTGGGCAAGCATCAAAACGAGGATTAGCTAAAATCCAGCTTTGTCCAGTTCAGGAAAATCTGTGAGCCAGAGGGAGGAGTTTGTGCAAAGCACAAATACATTTTTAAGGATTAAGCAATTTATTAAAAGTGTGCCTTCATTGGACTTCTTTCATTCCTACCTGCCCAGTATCTAACATCCCCAGCTCTTACTCTGCCTTATGATTGTTTTTTTCCCATAAAACAGAACATGATTATATTTCAATACCTAACTTCTGTACAACCAAAAAAAAAAAAAACATGAAGGAAACCATGGCATTTCTTCTTCAGTGCATAGCAAAATGTTAGCATATCTAATCATAAATGATCTCTTAGAAATCAGTAATGAAGATACATTACATGGGCAGTGGGAAAAAAGGAACAGAGGAAAATGAAATAATAAAGTACTACCTTTAATTTACAAAAGGTTTTTTTTTCTAATTTCATAATTCATTACCAATTAGAGATAATTTGTGCTGTGAGATTCCTAAAAATTCAATGATTCTGGAAAATTAGGCATTTGTCATTCACACATTTGCAATTTGTAGCATTTCTGGAGCCCAGGCAGACTGGGAAAGCTGTGTGGTAGACGATGCAGAATGTCATGAGGGAATGGGGGCTTCTGGGAGGACAGACCAGCTGCTAGGAGACATAGAGAGGAGAGGGCAACAGTGAGGACAAATTCACTGGGTTGAGATTTCCCTAGGCCACCATTCACTGGGTCAGCACAGGGATAAACCGTGCTCTGAATTCTCATTCACCACTCATTCCTGGAAGGACTCCTCTGGTCTCCACCATTCAGACTTTAGGCTAGTGAGATAAATGCTATAACCCACCTCTACTCCAGGATGCATTTACTGTTTTTATCTAGCCTGGAAACTTCACACACACACACCCTACCCTATCTATAGCATTGGTTTTTTTGTTTTGTTTTGTTTTTGTTGTCGTTGTCGTTGTCGTTGTTGTTGTTATAGAGATTGACGCAGGGGCAGAATACTAACTGCCACCTACATCCCCACCCCTTTATTAGTTTTTATTTTGCTAAGTTGCCCAGGCTGGCCTCAAACTCATGAACCTCCTGCTTCAGATTCCTAAATTGCTGGGATTACAGACAGATGCCAACACATCATGTATACCATCTTGGTTACTTCTCTCACTGCTGAGACAAAATATATGGCACCCAAAGTTAAAGGAGGAAAGGTTTATTTAGCTCACAGTTTGTAAAGGTTTCAGTCCATAATAGGCTGGCTCCAAGGTAGGTTGGCATGGCAGAGGAGAAACAGTCTGTGGCAGGACTGCAAAAGCAGCAAGCAGCAAGCACTCACCACTGAGCAGCTCTCTTTCTGTCCCTTAAATTCTATCCAGGGTATCCAACCTTAGCAGTCACATTTAGAGTAGGACAACCTTAATCCTAGCATTGCACCAGGTATCAATCCCAGCATCATACCATTAAGCCCAGCAGCACACACCATAGATCCAGCCACTTCTGAAAAGCCTCACTGATGACCACATGAGGCTTTGGGGTGACATTGAGACACAAGCTATAACACATGCTATTCTTTTTCTTAAAAGAAATATTCTATAATGCAAGCAGGGAAAATGGGCATGGAACAGACTTTTGTAACAGAATAAACTTTAATATATAAACTATCAACACATGAGTGGTTAGATAAGACAGACAGCCAGACAGACAGACAGATAGAATTTCCATCCTCCAAATAACCTTATGCTTCTAATTTTGTTTTTGTTACTCTGTACATGATTGACCTATGAGGTCCCATATAAACAATTCTTTACATGAAAACATTTTGTTTCATTAAAAAAATGCTCCCCACCTTGTCTTTATTATTATTTTGCAGACTCATGAAAATGTTTTTAAGCACAGTGTGTGGGGGCCTGATCTAACCTGCTGTGTGGTTGTGCAGCTTGGTGCAGGAGCAGTTACTCCAGAGCTCCCCCTGTATTCCATCCGACACTCCACAGCCCCCAGTCAACCTCTTTCTTTCCTGATTCAAAACCCCTGCACCTCAAAATTCCCAAGTTCTTCACACCCATCTGGGAAGAAATGTTCGGTTTCTTTATCTTATGAGAAATTGGGCTCTTCTCAGCTTGTAATGTAATGCCACTCTTACTTCTCCCACAATGAGTCTGATGACATATGCTTGTGATCTTCAATTGAAGACTTCAAAAGCACACGAGAAAAATAACCAGCATTGTACAGCAGTTACAAGAGGGTTATTCCCTTCATTACTAATGCAAGGAAGGAAGTAGAGATGCCAGTAAATGCTTAACAACAAGAGTTGTGAGGGAAGCCCCAGTGTGCAGCCTTTGCAGATTTCTGTGATGTAAATACTCCCACCAAGACTGATTTTGAATTACCTATGTGATGTCACTGAATGTGAGTTGGGAAAAGATGTACACAGGACACACTGACATGCTCATTTCTACCATTTCAGATTCAGAGGGAACCTTAAGAACATAGATAAGAGTAAATGTAGTAGCAATGATCAAGGGATAAGTTTTCCATTTTGATTGCCTTTATTTTCAGTAGATGTAATTTATTTAATATATTTACTTACTTCAATTTTTAAAACTGGCTGTGTTTAACAATTGACTCATAAAACTCCTGGAATTTGACAATGAGTTTTTGTGAGTCAGTGCCCTGAGGCTTACTGACCCAGGAATGCAGATCTACCTTGAGCAGCGAGGGACTCTCACTGCATATTAAGAAAGTGTAGTAGCTAACTTTCCATTTGGGAGACAGAATACCTGAGAAAATCTACCTAAAAGGAGAAATGGTCTGTTCTGGCTCACAGGATCAAAAGTTCCACCTCACAGTCACTTGAGCCATTGCTTTGGGCAGCACAGTGCAGTGCAGTGGGGAAGGGAACAGCAGGCAGGGCTGCTTGCCTCATGGTGGACAGGAAGCAAAGTGAAACAAAAGGACAGGGTACCGATGTCCCCCCAAGGGCTTGTCCCAGTGACCTAACTTCCTTCCACAAGGGCCACAACCTGAAGATTACATCATATCCTAATAGCAACACAGTCAGGGACCAACCCTTTAGCATACAGTTTTTAGGGCATATTGATGTTCCAAACCATAACAGTAAGGATACATATTGTAAAAAGATTCTCTGAAATGATGGTTATTAAACACAATCAAATTTTCTTAAAATCCTGTCCCCATCTACCAGCCATCTGGGTTTACTTACAAATTCCTGTCTGTTTTGATATTATCTAAAGCTACTCAACTCATACATTCTAGTGGGCTACTAGCCAGAGGTGGAGTGGCTTCAGGAGTAGTTAACCTATAAGCAAAAGTCAAGAGAGAGACACCACTGATACTTAGAGTCACTGTTTCACATGTGCTAAAAGTAATGGGGCTATATTTTGCTCGCTTTAACTATGTTTAGATTTAAATGAGTATAATTTTCTGAAGCAATAACATAAATCCTAGAGAAGAAATCCTGTCACTTGCAGGACAGTGGAGCCAGAACGAAGCATTCCAATTGGCCTCTCCCACTATAACTGAGTAACTAGTCTCCTGACCACCCAAAATATTATTTTAGGAGCTTGAGACACAGGGAGAGGGCATAGTCAACCTAAGAGAAAAGCTTACAATCACAGTTTGGTGAAGGGAAAATACTCTCCCAAGATAATGTGCCGCTTTCCATGAGAAGTTCCACATCATAAGGTTCTCGTGTAAGGCAGGACTAAAGTTGCCCTTAATCTCCAAATCCATTGCCTAAATGCTAGCACAACGTGCTATGAAACAAGGCTCTTACACAAATCCTACACACTGCAATATCTCCGCCACAAAGGCGTATACATCTGCCAGGATAATTCCCAGCAAAGAGGGTTACAAAAGCTCAAAAAAGTAAACAGAATTCTTTCTGCCCACTGAATGCACACGCAGCCCATCTTTGACTTGTATACAAAGTTATGCCACATATTGACTGCCCATCTTAGAGTTAAAAAGTCCATGCAGAGATTAGATGTTTAAAGAGAAAAAGGAAATGGAAATTGTACGACATCCTCAGTAGGGGATATTTTGAAAGTTAACTTGAGATGGTTTGTCTAAGATGTTCTGCCAGGGAATGTCTACCAATGGAAAGTCATGAGTCTTTGCCTGGGAATTCCTGACCAGGAGTGACAGAGCTGTGTACTTAAAGAGGAGACCTCATCCTTCGCACCTCGAAACAGACAGCTTCAGGTCTTCCACAGGATTCAGGCAGTGCTCTATTCTGCACACTTTGGTTATTCTCGAACAGTTTTCAGTTGCTATCTTCAGTTTTTTAGATTGAGTCTTTACTTCCCAATCGATGTTTAACTGTGCTCACATCTATGTGATTCTATTGCACAAAGCACTGGTGCAGAGATCAAGAAAGTTTTCTCTTATTTGGGTTTATTGAATGTTGTGAGTTGAATTCCTTCCCCTACCTTGCCGCCCTATTCATACGCTGAAGTCCTAACACCCAGGATGTTACAGTGTGGCCTTAATTTGAATGGGGTCTTTAAGAAGGTAATTGAGTTCACATGAAGCCACCAGAGTGGGCCCAATCCAATAAACTAGAGTCCTTTTATAAAAAGAGAAAACTTGGTCACAGAGATGGACATGCATAAAGGGAAGATGATATGATAAGGCACAGAAAGCAGATGTTCACCAATAGGTGAAGAAGGCCCAGAACACATCCTTCTTTCACATCCCTCAGAAGGAACCAGCATTGCCAACAGGATTGAGTTGGGCTCCTTGCCTCCAGAACAGCGAGACAGTGACATTCTGTGATGTTTGATCCAGTAGTTCTAGCAAACTGATGCACAGTACCTAGCCTGCCCTCAATTGCCAGATAACCATGCACAACACCAAGTGTTCCTCTTCCCCTTGGACACTCATTCCTCCCTGACAGTTCCCTCAACTACCACATTACCATTATTAGAATTTGTCTCAGTTTAAGTTGCTTTTAGGTTGTGATTCAATTATCTTAGAAGGGATGCCAGACCTATGTGGGCTATTAGGAAACATCAACCACAACATCTATAAATAATTACAAAAAGGCTGTGGGCAACTCAGCAATTAATTTAAAATTAAAAGCATTTATATTCTCTTACCCTGCAGTTTTATTTCTAAACACATTAACCTGAATGCTCACATATTTTGAACTGTGGTTCATATAAGTGTTACTGATAATGCCAAAAAATTAGAAATGATTTGTTCTATGATAAATGATCTATTAAAAATAATTAATTTCACATAATAAAATACCATAGGCATTAAAATGATGATGATGTTTTTAAAAATTTAATGAAAGAGATGGGGAAGAAATGTTCCTCACTGATTTGTAGGTTTGCAGATGATTTTTAAAGCCGTAAGTAGCAGTATTTTCTAAAAGGTACATAAATAACTTAAAATTAGGAAAATTTTAAAAATGGGATATCAAAATACATAAAAGAATGTGTGCATGTGTACATAGTCTATCCCACATATTTGTTAAAATGTCATTGTTATTCCTCACAACAAAAGCAAAGATCGCCTCCAGGAGAAACTTAGGAACTATACACAGAACTGTGCAGAACAGAGGCAACACAAGCAGAAGCAGACTGCTGAGCTGTCAATTGGAGTTCTGAGAGGATGCAAGGAAAAAAGTAGCCAGGCCACGAAGGAGAAGGGGACTGTCAGAGTCAGCCTTCAGCTGCTCTCAGGACATGTTTCGTAGTGGTCACAGATCATTGGTTCTGCTTGTGTATAAAACATTGGGGTACAGTGCAGCTTCCATTTGTCTACACCTGATAAACAATTTGAGTAATACCCAGAGACCTTATTCATACTCACTCTTGCCACTATTTTCTGAAGCTAACCCCTACTATTCCATGTTCTGACATTATTGTTAGTTTCTTTTTAAAATTTTATGTTTTCATACAATATGCACTCTTTTTCTCAATGTCATTTTTTGTGAAGTTCCTCTGTATCTTTATGCATAGACATGGCAGGACCATTGATCACAATTTGTCAACCTTGCTGAATTAAGAAAGTCTAGTAGACTGATGAAAACAGTTCTGGGTGTGTCTGTGGATGATTGACATACAGGCCAGCAAATAGGAGACCTACCCCTGCTGTGGGTGGTATTAACCAATAGACTTGTGGCTTGGATAGAACAAAAAGGAAAAGAAGAAATGTGTCAGGAACAGCTCCAGCTTTGTCCTTGCCTTTGGATATTGTCTCCAGTTTCTTCAGCCTTCTAATACAGATGTGCAATGGCAGCTCTCCACTGGCCTTCTAGGCCTGTGACCTAGGACTAGTGCTGCTTTCTAGACCCCTCTTTTTCTGGGGCTTCCATCTTATTGGGCTTAACAGCTACTGGGTCCTCTGTCTCTCCAGCACTTGGACTGCCATTATGGACTCTCCCACTTCTGATCCTGTGAGCCTACCTAAGAAATTCCATTGAATAATCATTCATACATTTTTTATTTATTCTGTTCCTCTAGAGAACCTTAATACATATGGTTTATTAATACTTCATACTGGGTAGCTGGGATTGGTAAACTATGGTTTGCAGGGCAGTCTATTGTTTTTGTAAATTAAGTCTTATTGGAGCATAACCATTCTCATTTTTTTATGCCTCTATGATATTTATTTATGACATCATCTTGTTAGATATATTCCTATATTTGATGGGTATTTAGTAATATCCCACTGTGGTTTTTGAGCTCATTTTTATATTTTTATTGCCCTTTGTGTGGGTGCATGTGTGTGTGTGTCTGTGTGTGTTGGTGCATGTTAAAGATTTTCGACAATTTTTATGTTGGGCAATCTGCATTTTTCAGGGTGTCCAGTGACTGATGGCTTAAAATGGTAGCTTTTTTCTCACTTTCTCTCTTATTCATTGTTTCTCTCTGAAATTTGACCTAAAGAAAAAGAGTGGGTTTCAGCATGAACGGTATTTAAAAATTTGTGAGTAAAGGAGTGTCAAGCAGTGCTGTGCAAAAGAACTTCCTAAAATGATGGAAATACTCTATATCTGAGATGTCCAAATGGTAGCCATGGGTCTTGTGTCACTTTTGAGCACTTACATAGGACATTATGACTGAGAAACTGGGTTTTAACATTTTATTTAATTTTAATTAATTTAAGCAAGCAAATGGTGCCTGTGGTTACTGAAGCATGCAGAGCGCATCTCCCAGATGGGTGAAAGACTGGCCAGTTATGAAGAAGCTAATATAGAAGTAGCCAAGACTCCAGAAAGTAGAGGTGCTATTTCTCAAGGCCCAGAGGCTGTCTGCGATGTCTGGAGAACTTTGAGTGACTCGACCCATTTGCACACCTGTCTTACTGTACTTGGCGCTACTACTACACATATTTTGTATTTTTCTATGATTCTGTCTGTTTTACTTTGTCCTTCAGTGTTCCTAAGATTGCAGTTAAATCCAGTGAAATGAACTTTTCCTAATTGCCTTTGCCGTGACAAATTGAAATCGAATTTGAATGGGTGGTGCTGAATTTTACAAAAATACTCAAAACAACCGAATTTTACCATAAAGACTCAGACAGTTTACCAGCTTTGCCCAACACCATATGATGTCACTGCCAGGTTAATGGTACTTCTCCTCTCTGACAAGACTCAGCTGCACAGGGCGGGGTTCAGGGTGATCAATCCCAGAGACAGGACACCATTTCAATGTCTTTGCTGTTCTCAAGGCTCAAAAACTTTCACCAGTCCAGCAGCTAGAGGACTTGTTAAAATACAAATTGTGGGACCCATCCTTAAAGTTTATTTTCCAGTTGTTCTGTGGATGTGGCCCAATATTTTCATTTCTAACAAGTTCTCAGGGGATATCAAGGCTGCTGTTCTGGAAATCCACCTTCAAGCACCACAGATAATTAAGTCAGGGATAGCTGCCCTGAGACAGTGTCTCTCAGGAGTTTAAATTTGGAACAGAGAAGCAAAGAGATGGAGAGCAACCACAGAAAGCCTGCAAACCATTTCATAGGTCCCAAACGGATCAGGTTCCTCTTCTTCCTGAGGCTTGTTGGTTCAATCTTTGAATAAATTTCACTACATACTTTCTTCATTTTGCTTAAACTGGCCAGAGAAAGTTTCTGTTTTCTACCTCTAAAAGTCTTTAAGGCATGAGTAGATCAAAGTGCTTCACTAAGAAAACAGAAATTATTCTGAGTCTCTAAAAGAGAGGTAAAATGGTATAGGGAATTGGTCACACTGATGACAGATGACTTGGGAAGCCAAACTTGCAACTCAAGAATTAGTAACAGCAGGAAGATACCTCCACCCTCAGGCTGGAGGGACAAAGGGAGAAGGTAGTGTTAATGCAGCTGGAACCATGACAGACCATTCCAGCGGGGCAGGGTGGGGGGATGCTGTCC
This sequence comes from Dasyprocta punctata, assembly GCA_004363535.1. Lineage (NCBI taxonomy): Eukaryota > Metazoa > Chordata > Mammalia > Rodentia > Dasyproctidae > Dasyprocta > Dasyprocta punctata. Next base: position 64,052 of record RJWM01004503.1, on the reverse strand, counting down.
TTACTGTCAGAAACATCACCCAGGGCAGGGCATGGAGAAATACCTCAGCTTCCCCTTCTTTCTGCCTGCAACCTCTGCAGCCTTTCCAGGTGGGAAGCTGGGAAAGGCTTGCTGTGCCACCAACAGCAGTGCCCATCATGGTACAGTGGACGGAGATCTTGTGAATCTGAGACTAGCCATATTCAGCCCTGGATTTCTCATTTTTTTTCCTTTAAAGTTGATTTTTTTTCCTGCTTACAAATTAGAGAAAGGTAATATGAACATGCTACATAAATTCTAATAGTCTCTTGTTAACAGTAGGAATTTGGGGGCTGGAGATGTAGCTTAATGGTAGACCCCTTGTCTAATATGTAAGGCCCTGGGGTTCAATCCCCAGCACCAAATCTATATCTATATCTATATCTATATCTATATCTATATCTATATCTATATCTATATCGAGATAGATATAGATATAGGCTATATTTAAATAGACTTTTGTTAACTTGTTCTAAAATTAGGCCTGACATTTCTGAGGTAAACTTAATGGAGAATTATAAATGCTAAAAAGAAGTAACATTTATGTAGTTCTTTTCAGTTTGAAAAGTGTTTTTACATGATTCATCTGATTTAATCCTTGTGAAGTAGGTATTATTGTGGATCCCATTTTACAAATGAGGAGACTGAGACTCAAAGAGAATAAGCAACAGATATAAGCAAAGTAATATGGCTCAAAGTGGTAAAATGGCACCTTCTCAAACCTAGGCTCACACACAACCATATTGTCAAATACTAAATGTGAAAACATAAGTAAGGTCACAAACTGTAATTTTCATCCTGTCCATGTCTCATTTCCTTTCTTAAGTAAAATCTCGTCTCTAGAGTAAACCTTGTGGCAGAACTAAGAGAAGTTATTTTGCAAGATCAGCAACATCCCTCCTTTGCTCTCTGCCCCCCCCCACCTGTCTGGAGGATCTATTCTCAAAAGCCCTGCAGGTTCCTAATTAATAGGCCATGATTATTGGATGAGGCAGAGCTTTTCATAAGATCATTCCAGAACAGCCACAGTCATTTAAGAGCAAAAGGAAAAAAGCAAAGAATCCCTTTTAGCTGAGAATATAAATTAAACCAGACTGGGTATTTTTAATGCTCTATGCAGTGACTTGGTCGCCTAGAAAGAATTAAATAAAAACATACACAGTGTGTGCAAAAATGAGTGTGTGTTTGACTTCCTTTCTGCCTCCCCAGAAGTGTTTAAGCTCCCTCCCTTGCACCTCCACAGTCTGATTTTCTGATGCTAAAGAGCCATCTTTGTTTCCCTTGGTTACCAATGAAACAGTGTGCAGGGATCAATTCAAATCCAGCACCACTTACAGAAAAACGACACAATGCCTTCTCTCTGTACCTATCATGGATATTTATGTCTATTTGATACAAGGAATGGCTTATGTGCACATCCACATGGTTCTGTGCTTACAGTCCACGCTGCCTTTATGTGTGAAGATGAGCTATGTCACATGGCACACCTCTATAATACTGTCATACAGAATGAATTTTTTTGTTGTTCAGACAGACCTTATTCTTTCCTTCACTGCTGGAGAGCCAAGAGAGTTAGTTACAAGGTAATTTCTGCTATTAAATACTCCTCAGAGTGTACCTCAATAACCTGCTTTTATCTATGGGGATAAGCCCTGCCTTATAGGAAGGCCTCCACATTCAGTTTATTGAGTCAATAAATTTCAGGCTTACTGATTATGTTTCCATCTAAAAGCTTTACAGAGTTATAAAACCAAGAGAGCCTTTAGACTCATCTCAGGTCAAGTTTCTTGAGGAAACTTGCAATATTTTTCCATAACTGTGTGGAACATTGTCTACCTATTAGCTATAGTATCGCTGTTTGTACCCTTGATCCGATGGGCAAAGGAACATTTGTATGCTCTGGGTTCCGTTTAAGATAATATTTAAAATGGACCAAGTAGCTTGAAACAGAAGAGTAACATTCAAAATTATCTTTCCTCTGTGGAGGACTGTAAATGAATAGGCTTGCTAAAGGAAAACCAGAATTCAGCGCTAAAACATCTTGGTCAGCAAAACAAAGAATTTTTCCCCCTTGAGCTCTTCAATTAGTTCCACCAACAGGTTTCATTTGAACCTCAATTTCTGTTGCACAATAAAATAAGAAGATGAGTGATAAGATTTCCACCAATAATTAGGTGGGGAGTTGTGTGAAATCTTAATTGGGACTCTTAATTTTCCAAGAAGATATGGAGAAATTTTACTAGAGGAAATGGAGGTGTGTGTTGGTCCTTAAATGTGATTGGGCCATATCAAATGCCGTTATAATTTAGTACACATTTACGACTTGAATAAATGCTTCCCCCCACCTCCCGTGGAGACACCTGGAGATGTGCTGTCAACACTAATTTTTCACAAATTTTTCATAGTTTGGTATTTAATGAATAATGGAATATTGCCACGGAACATTTCTGTGTATTAAAAACAAAATCTGCCCAAAGGGTCGGAATTCTACTACACACCTCTTACTTACTTTTAAATAAACATTTATGTGTAAGATCAGGACAATTCTTGAAGGGAGACTGTTGTGAAGTCTTTAAACACTTTTTTTTTTTAAAAGATGATAGCATGGAAAATGAGGGGAGTGTTGTGGATTTTAAAAATATCTGTATGTATATACGCATAATTTAGTGAAACTTTTAGACAAGCATGCCGTCTTCGAGGAGTTGGGAGCCACAAGGCGGGAAGTCGCTGGGGAGGAACAAAAGCCCGGCGGGGCGACAGCTCGCTCCCCGCGCGGTCACAGCCGGGCGCTGGCGACGTCCCGAGTCTGTCACACCGCCGTCGCCTGGTGACAGCCTCGGGGCTCCCGTCAGCTCTGCGAACCACGCTTCTTGGTCCCGGGCTCCGTTAGTCGGGGAGAAGGGCAGCGAAGGGCAGGAGCGCCGACCCGAGCGTGAGCACGCGCGGAACCCTCCCGGTCGCGGCCCGCGCCGCCGCGTCCTCGGGGACCGGGGACACGAGGACCCCGTTTACCCCCGCCACCGGCTCTGCGGGGGAAGGCGGGCGCCGCTGAATCTTCTCTCCCAGGTCGGGGCCTGGCGAGCCCAGGCGGGGGTCAGGACCGGCTGGCTGTGGCGTCCGAGCCCTCGCAGCCCCGAGCTAAGGAGGTCAAGTCAAAGGGCGCGACCGCAGGGTGCCTCCCTGGGGCCGGGTGTCCGCTAGACCACCGCGGGCAGAGCCAGGCGGGAGGCGGGGCGGGGTCCGGAGGGGCGGGGCCGGGGCGGGGTCTGGAGGCCGCAGGGTGCGCGGGGAAGTGTAGTTCCCACAAGCCGCGGCACGAGGCCGTCCCGCTCAGCCTGCAGGGTTGCGCCTACAACTCCCAGGAGTCTTCGGGCCCGCCGAGGAGTCCATGCGCAGTGCGCGCCACATTCTACCCTATCGGGAGAGGAGAGGGTGATGTCACCTGCGAGTTAGTAACCTACGAGCTTCTGTGGAGGAAACTGTTTAACCGGATCCCATTGTACCCGGAGCGCAGAGCCGCCTTTCTAGCGTGCGGGGGCTGCTCAGGTGAGGGGACGCCCCTGTTGTCCGCTGCGCGCGTTCCTCTAGGGGCCCCGCCGGCTCGGGCGCGGGTGGGCGTGCACCCTTCGGCGGGGCGCCGGTGCGCGGCGCGCCCTCCCGCCGCCTCCGCGGGGCTGCGGGCCCGTGGGTAAATATTAAACCCGTCCTTCAGGTCGGGTCTGGGTGGGAGCAGCGCCGAGACGCGCTGTGCCGAGCGCGGCTTGGAAAATGGCTGCAGTGGCGCGGGGCGGGCGTCCCCGAGGCCGGGTGCCTCCTCCTTCCTTGCCCGCGCCGGGCCGGCTCCGCACCGCCTCGGGGGACGGTCCGCGGGGTGCCCGGAGTCGGGCAGACGGCTCCGAAGGGCTCCGGCGAGGGCAGGGGAAGGCAAAGGGGGCGTTGCGGAGGGACGAGGGGAGCTGGCGAGGCCCGCAGCGCCGCAGAGCCCCTGCCCGCGCCCTCCGCGAGGGGACCCCGGTCCCCCAGGAATCGTGCCCTGGGCCGGAGCACCTGGGCCGGGCGCAGCTCGCGCCTCGGAGCGAGAGGCGAGGTGTCGGATGCTCTTAGGGTAGGGCTCGCTGTGGGGAAGGAGAGGTGGATAATCGGGTTTACCCAGCCGGTGCCAAAAACCAGCTGCTTGGGATTAGCTTGCCGTTGATGGGAGACAAGCGCCAGGCCCGGCGTTGTAAAGTCTTCGGGATTTCCATTCGCTTTTCCAGCTGACTCACTCATTCATAAAATTCTGCTAAGTCCCTCACGTTGCTAATAGCCTGGCTTGGGGTGTTCTGTCTCTCACCCCCATGAAATGTTTCATTGCACACAGGAATAGATTTTTGCACCCTACCCCACCCCCCGTCTCCGCCCCGCAGAGAGCATCAAGAGCAGATGTCACCCTGACCGTATCGCGCTGGTTGAACCGGTAGTTTCTTGAGATCCGAGCAGGACGCGGTGACTGCCGGACAAATCCCGTTGCTATGGGGACTCGGGCCTTTGGAATCCTAATTGCTGGCCCTGCTGTTAGGTTCGCGTGGCTCTGCGGGCAGCTGGGAGGGCGTGGCCGGTGGGTGTGGTCAAGTGCTGGACCCCTGGCCCAGCTGCTCCCTGCTCCCCTCACCCGGTTCACAGCCCCGGCGCCCTCCTCATTCGCTAGTAAATGACTAGGACCTTGTTCTTTGAGCCTTTCCCTTCCTGAGTGCCCATACTGCATCTCTGCATCTTCCTCCCTAAAACTGATTATTTGGCTCAAACCCCCCACCCCAAAGTTACCACTGGAGAGATTGCTTTCGCTTTTCAGGTTAGCTGCATCATTTCCATAGCCAGCCAGTATTCCATCAGAAGGGCGTTCTCCCCTATTCTCCATCAAGAGAGTCCACTGACCTCCAATGACGGTTGCCAGTTTGCCAGAGGTGCAGTTGACTGGAAGTGATTGGGAGACAATTAAGTGAATTTTGAAAGATGTTGCCATGCATTGTGGTTCTGGGGAAATCTAAATATCAGCCTAGAGGATGCAGGTTCCAGAGGGAGGGCAGCCTGGGGGGTAGGAGCTTTAGCTCTTGCTCTGACCTTATTGCCTGCCCTGTCTGAGGCTGCCCCTTTACCTCTGGGGACCTCTGTCTCCTCACTGGTAATGTGAGGAGAGAATATAGTACAGGATTCCTAAAGTTGGTTCTAGGGATAGCATCTTGAGGTTCTAAAACAGACCCCCTACCTCATTGCCAGTAATCTGAAGGTGAAGGTTTAAACTCATCTTCTAACATTGGGTTAATGTCTTCAAACCTTACTTGTGTGATAAAATAGCCTGGTTCTTCATGGCAGTGCTTCCAAGTGGGCAGGGCAGCTATATTATGATTTATACTGCTGCTACTATTCCAGTCTCTGTTTATACTTTTAGCCTTGGAAGTCTTTGTTTAGGTTTTACCTTCTTACAGATTCTTGATGAATGCAGTTATTTGTAACCTAATTACATTAAGTGTAATTAAATTATGCAGAGATTTTGTTTTCCCCCACTTGCCTTTTGTATCAAGTTTATTATCACAGAAGTTGCAGATATGTAAGTGTAGCTGCTTTCAAGTTCAGGTAAATACCTGTCTTAAGTAGATGGTTACATCCTCACAAGGGATGAGAGATAGTCACTGTTTTGTCATTGCACTTAAAGGGAGATCTCTTTCATTGATTTATTGATTTGTGTCCTTTACTAGATTATGAGCTTTTTGAGAACAGGATCTAACTTTTGTCTTCTCTGTCTCCCCAGCATTTAGTGCAGTGTTTGTCTATTCATAGATGTTTAATAATTGTTTGTTGAATATTAAGTACTAGAACTGTAATTAGAGATCTGAGTTCAGTATTCTTTCTCAAATAGTTCTCTCATCCACTTTCACATTCCTCTTAGTTTTTGGTCAGAATTTCATTTTACCATAAATGGAAACTCTCTTTGGCATAAAAGGCTTTCTGTGTGTCTGAAGGAGAGATGCATCTTGTAATTATTTGCTTTTGGAATACACTCACGTAGACCATTATTTTTGTACTAGTTATAATTTATTACCCCAAAATTCCTAGATTTCTACCAGTTGTACTCTCCTTAGACCAGGTAATTTGGGGAGGTGGGAGGGTACCGCAGATCGAACTCATGACCTTGAACTTGCCAGGAGGGCACTTGTGCCACTGAGCTAAATCCCCAGCTCCTAGCCCAGGTTATTTTCCTGTGAGGTGTACGATAGGAGAATGGGGAGAGAGCTTGAAGCCAAGATTCCTAGCAGCTTTCCCAAGCCACCAGTGGCTCCCAGAGGAGCAGGGAGGTTAGAGTTCTCATCTGGGCTAGAGTTGTTCTCTGAACAGGATTAGTTGGCCCATGCAGGCTGATAGCAGAGAAGAACATTTGTCCAATTTGTGTAACTTTGTTATCATCCAGTAGTCAGAGTCTGTATTTTTTCAGTTTTGTAAATTAGGAAGAAGGTGCGATATTGAAGAGATGGTAGGTCACATCCTTGTGCAGCAGTACTTGTGAGGGCTTCCTGAATGAGGAATTTGAATCCTTTGAAACTGGTTTCATGCTTCCTGGACAGTTCTGGGTCTTAGAATATGTATCTGTGGGTGGTTTTATTTGAGCTACTTTGTTTAAAGGTCTGTTTTTAGTGTTGTTGCTATTCTCAGAATAAATGAGATGTTTACAAACAAAACACATTTAAGATTGAAAGTGTTTCATTTTGTAAATATTTTGAAAGTGGTATGAAGAGTAGCTTTGCCTTGAGAATCTTGAGTCCTGTAAAAACACTAAAAGTTATAGCTGTTGGATCAGAGAAAACAAGCTTTTCCAGCAAAGTGTGGTACCACTGAGAGCTATAGGTGTTTGGTTCAGGAAATAATCCACAGAGCTTGTCCTTACTGTGGGGCCCTCCCTGGTATTACAAAGTATTTGGTCTGTCCTGATACTACAGAAAACAAAGTAACTTTGCCAACAGCTTGGCAAACTTGTTTTCTGTCTAGAGGGTCCCCAGATAAAGTGATTTTTCCTCTTTGGATGAGGAGTGTGGACTAGTCTTATTTTGGTATTACAGTTTCTTATTTGGTAGTACAGGAAATCTTATCAGTGAGTATCTGTAGTAAATATTACAACATTTTCTCTTAGGGGTTTCCTTGAGAGCTCAGAATATTCAGGCATCCGATGGTACAGATACTGTGTGTGGCTTGGGAGTGTTGTCTAGTTGTGAAGCAGGCCGAGGCAGGCTAGGGTGGAGGATCCCTCTTTTGAAGTTACATTAACCTGCTCTTGGGGGTTTCTTTGAGAGGACAGAATTTTTCAAATTAATTTTATTGGTATATATATATATCACATTCATTAGAGGAAGTTTGTACCTATACATGATATTTCTTGATTCTTCTTTTTTCCCTGAACCCTTCTCCTCCCTTCAGTGCCTCTTCCCCTCATTATTTACAAAAGCATTGTTTCCATTTTCTTCCTTCTGTTTTTTTTTCTTTTCTTTTCCCTTCCTTCCTTTCCCCCGCCCCATTCCTTGTTCTCCTTTCCATTTGAATATTTTCTTATTTCCAAGTATCTATTACACATTTTGGTCCTTATTTACTCTTTCAGTTTCTCTCACTAGAGAAACAGTGTGATATTTAAATTTGTGTGTCCGATTTATTTCATTTAAGCGTATGGACTCTTTTTTTTTTCTTCTTTCTTCCTTTCCCTCTCCACCCTCCCTAGTTTCCCTTTCTTTTGACCAATTTCTTCCTATTTCACAATACCTTTTATATACTTTACTCCTAATTTACACATTCAGAATCTGGTACCAGAGTAACAATGTGATATTTACACATATGAGTCTGATTTATTTCACTTAAGAGTATGTCCTCAAGGTGCATCTATTTACCTAGAAATGTCTCAAGTTTATCCTTCTTTGTGGCTGAGTAATACTCCATTGTATAAAAAAACCACACCTTCTTCATCCATTCCTTAGTCGATGGGCATTTTGGTTGTTTACAAGATTTAGCTATTACAAACTGCGCTGCTATAAACATGGGTGTGTATATATCGCTGTGGTATGATGTTTTACATTCTTCCAGGAAGATACCCAGAAGGGGAATAGCTGGGTCAAGTAGGATCTCTAGTCCTAGTTTTTTGAGGAATCTCCACACCAGTTTCCACAGTGATTGCACCCATATACACTCCCACCGACAGCTGAGAAGAGTTCTTTTTCCGCACAGCCTGTCCGGCATTTTGATTTCTTGACGATAGCCATTTTTTCTGGAGATCAAATCTCAGTGTTATCTTAATTTGCATCTCTTGAGTGACCAGTGATGTTGAACATTTTTTCATATATTTATTTGCTGTTTATATTTCTTTGAGAGGTCAGAATTTTCAGACATCTGATTTTACAGATACCATTTGAGAAATTGGTGCAGAGGTTCATTTCTGTGTGTGGGTTTGAGTGTGTCTAGATGTAGAGCAGCTGGGGCGGCTTGGGGGGGACACCACTTTTAAAGTTACATTATCTTAGCAAGTGAACTTTTAGGTGGACTGTGTTCTCTAGAGTGGCCTAGGCTGCTGATAGTGATTGGAATTGAAGGGTGGATCTGGAGTATCCCCTCATTCCAGCTACCGCCTCATCAACACCCTCCTTCTGCAGAGAGGGACAGATGAATGAGATGCAAGTTGATTTTGATGACCTACTTGCAGGAAACAAACAAACAAAAAGTTTATTTTTTTATGTTCTGGTGTCTTTCTGCCATTCCAGGAGCGGAAAACAGACATTTCAGAGAGGGTGTGCATCTGTAGTGTCTAAAAGTATGTTAAGTGTTGAGTCCTGGGAGCACGATAGCAGGTATACAGAACAAACTACCCCCCCCCCCGTTTTAATCTGGGTTTTTTAGCAAAGACACTCTTGGCTCTAGTGAGTTTATTTCTTTATTAATATTTAAGCACTCGTTTCTTTGCCTCAGTCTGACTTTCTGCAGCAGTAACCCCCTCACCTGGATGTGCCCCCTTCTGAATGGCTAAATCATGTCCTCTTAGGTCCAGTTCAGCTGCCATGGCTTCCTGGAACCCTCCCCTGCCATGTCCCTCAGTTTGCAACCCCTTCCTCTTGAGAGCGCTCTGCCTGGCCACCCCATACTCAGTGTGATACTAGTAGTGCATGTGAGGTGCTCATCTTCTGCTGAGCTCTTTCTGATACTCTCTGTGGGCCACATAATTGACTCCTATAACAACTGTACAAGCTAGGCACTGTTACAGATGTGGAAACTGAAGCACGGAGATGTTAAGGAACTTATTGTCCTTATAGATTGGGTTAGGGACCCAAGGAGTCTGGTTCTGCATACGCTCTATTTTGCCTGGCCTGATTTTCATCTGTTATTCTTTCTCCTCCAGCTTATGTTGGGGGACTCACTACATCTTTTCATGTGTTAATTCTGAGACAGTACTGGATGAATGAACGCTGGGTTGATCAAGAGTATAGTTACTGCTTAATGGCTTCTTAGAGCCTGCATTTCTGAAACCAGAAATATTCAACTTTTTACTAGGTTTACACCCTCACCTGCTAAGAGGCCTCACCCAGAAAAGGCCCACAGAAACTTGCTTTGAAAATGAAGGGGCCCATAATTTTCTCAACTTCTCTCTCTCTCTTAACATAAATTGTGAAAGTGCCTTTGAAAGAAAAATAATGATATCTTGAGTAGTAGACATATAATCTGGTATTGGACATCCTTGGATAATAAAATAATTTTTCCTCTCCACTTCAGGAAAGGACGTATATTTGTTATTACAGTGTAGTAAATTTGGTGCCAAAATATGGTTTTTAAAACTCCTAGCCATTATTGTGAATTAAATGTGGAAAAGTAGGGAAGCAAGTTCAACTTCCAAGGCAGTTGGTGCAACTTCCTGCCTTACAGTGAATCTTTTCCTTTTGGCTTAAAACTGAATGTAGTAGCCCTTTGAAAATATTTAATAATGACAATTGACTAAAACAGAAACTGGTAGTTTAAGGAAATAATAGGAGATGTGTGCTATAGCAACATATTACCAGGAAGGGAAAATGAAAACAAAAAAGCTCGTTAGCTATTAAGGTCTTCAAACCTGATATTCATTCAACAGACATTGGCTTCATGAGGTTCTTCCCCCGTTCATTGTTACATTTCCTAAGTATGTCATTCACCTCTAGTAATTACCTGAGCTCATTCTGTACTGTAAATTCCATCAAGAGTGGAGTTGAAGGTTACCGGTGTTTCTGCCAGGCACACAACAGTTAAGGTCACCTATTAAGCCAGTCTTTATCCTTTTCATTTCTGAATGCCTGCAGTCCACCTGGCAAACATTGCCAATCTGACAGCCTCTGAATTTGGACTTACAAGAGTGGACAGCCCAGATCCTACCTCTGAGCGTTGTTGGAGGAATATGGATGCCTACCTTTTGTTTCCTGGGATGGACTCTTACAGAGGGCTTGCTCACTAGGCTGTCTATTGGTGACCTGCAAACCAGGCCAAGTGCAAGGTTTGTGTCTTGGTTTGGAGCCACAAATTGCACATGTCCCCTGTCTCCTAATCAGCTAACTGGCTTTCTCTCTTCTCTTTTCCCTCCCACCCTCTTCTCTGCCCCTTTCCTTGTCTCCTCCTCCTTCCACCCCTCCTCTGCCTTCTTTCTCTTTCTCTTCTCTCTCCTTCCTCACCCTTTGCTCCTTCCCTCCTTCTTCCTCATACTCTTGTGCACAGCCAGTGCACTGCTAGAAACAAAACAAGGTATATCGTAAAATGAACTGGTAGGGATCCGAGCTTCTTCAGATTCCGTCACCCAAGGGTTTGCTGAGGAACTGTATGCCTTGGACAGCTGTCCTCCTGCAAAGATCAGGTCAGGACTAGGTGCAGCTTCCTACAAGTTTGCCAAGCAAAAGCTTGTGTCTTTTTCCTTCCTGAGAGGAAGGATGGATGTCAACAATATTTTGATGCCACTTCTGGGCTTTACTCCCGCATAGCTCCTGCATATTTGTACCTGAGAATAGCAGTCAGCTTTGTTCACCAAATGGGGTGGATTGTTTGTGTCCACGCTTATTTCTTTCATAGAAATTTGGTAAAACTAAGAATCAAAATGTTCTAACACAAGTTGGAACTCGCAGTTCTGTAACAAAGGTGTTAGACTAGAGACCCTCTTGGTTGCAAAACTTACTGTAAGAAAAGGAAATGTGCCAGGTGCAGCTGTGTGAGAGGCTGAGGCAAGAGGATTGCACGTTTGAGGCCAGTCTGGGCAGTTTCGCAAGGCTCTGTCTCACAATAAGAAAAATTAAAAGAGCTGGGCACGTAGCTCTTAGTGGAGTATCCTTGGGTTCAATCTCCAGTGTCGTGGGGGATGAGGGAGCTTAGACCATTTGAGGGACCTTGCTGCATTCTGTGCTCTTGGTGAAAGTGTGGATATGGAAAATGTTCTACAGTTGTTCAAGACAACCATTAAGATTTTGTTTTTAAAATATAGCTAGAGATGCAGTAACCCAATAGTGGTAGATTTAGGATGATGGTGGCAAACAAACAAACAAACAAAAACAAAACAAAAAACTCAACAGTAACATTTTGTTTTTTCTCCCATCCTGTTTGTGCAGCAACCACGTTTGCAGTAGAGGTCCCCCCAGCCATTGCTCAGTACTCAGTTGTAATTTGAAGTAAAAGTTCTGAGAGGGTGGAGAACAAGTAGATGCCCGTGGTTGAAGCCAGTGGCTGAGATTTACTGCAGCATGTTCTCAGTTTAAATGAATAGGTTCACTTTTATAGTTTGGTACTTCTGAAATCAAGAGTAGAGATCAGATTGGACTAGAACAACTTTATGACCATTTAGGGCTTGAAGTTCTACGAGCAGGTAATACTTCTGACCTCAGAAGTTCTGGAAACTGTGGGAAGAAATTGCCTTACCCATGGCATTTTCAGCTAACAACTTGATTAAAAAGTACATATATTACTTTAAATTTGTCGTAATTTCTTCCCAGGCAGCGAGTGAGGTTCCCTTTCTTCAGTACCCAAGCTTTTCCTGAGTCGCTCCCTGTTTGTCATCTGTCAGCTGTGCCCTATGCCTCCTGTGGTGGGGATCAAGGCAGGTAGCTGTCCCTGCACAGCAGGTTGCATCTCTGGGGAACCAGTCACTGACCTTAACCCTTCAGCCCGGAGAGGGGAGCTGAGTGGCAGCTAAGAGCAAGGCTCACAGTTGAATTCTCTGAGTTGTTTTTCTGATGGAACAAGTTGAGGGAAGTAGATGAGGGAGTTGCTGGGTTTCATTTATCTTATCACTCGTTTCCCTCTGGATTGCCTTTGTTTATACTGTGTCTTCAGGCCAAGAATTCCTGCAGCAGAAAGCATGCACACACAGGGATACTCCTATCTGGGCTTCCTTCTTGTGTTTCCATCTGCTGATGTGGCTTTCTGCTCTACAGTTTGATCCGAGAAGAGGACTAGAGGTATTTAACCTGCTTTTAATGCTTCTGTGGTGTGGAAAGGAGATCTTAAAACAGTGATTTAGGGCAGATTTGTTAATGATTTTTCTGATAGAGAAAAAGAATAATGCCAAATAGGTTTAAATTTAATACCTATGTGTAATTTATATTTGGTGGAGAGTTTAGCCATGAAAATTTCATACCGTGAGTGGAATCTCTTTACTCATTGGTTGGTACTTTGCAGTTGCATGGAAGAAAAAGGAATGCCAGTGGATTTTAGGTACAGGCAATACCCTTAAATTTCCTTGGCCTCTATTTCTTACCTGCGAAATGAGAATATTCAGACAGAAGAAGCTATCCTCTGTGTAAGAATTTTAAAGTTTTAGGAGAACAGTATCATCTTCAAGTAATGGCCTCACCTATATGGTTTTGTGTATGTTGTGTGATATGCACTGGGTTTCCCTTAGAGGGAACTTGATGAGGGATGACTATCTTTCCCATCCAGAGTTTCCATCCCTGACCTGACCTTGGCAGAGTGTACCTGATATCTCCCAAGTCCAACACCTCATTTCACCGAACAGCCCAGAAGGTCCCTGGGATGTAAGAGTTGAGGCTGGACCGTATCTTTTGGTGATCACTCCATTATGTTTAACTTGATCTTCTCTTTAAACCAGAGCTTGGCCAGCACAGTATTGTTTTCAAGAATGGAACAGGTTTATTGAGCATTTATACTGATTTGTCACAGATCTCACCGTACCCAATGCCTCATACAGTCACTTAGGTTATGTGGTTTTTTCTTTTTCCTTGTTATTTTATTTTATTTTATTTATGTCTTTCGTGTACCCAAAGGCACTGAGTTTTTGATTCCTGTTTTAAACCAAATTAATTGGGGTGAGAATCTGTTCAAAGGCTAGAAAATGACACATTCTCATTCTAATTTGTGGGTTTTCAACTTCAGCACTTCAGAAACTTGGGACTGGCTCGCTCTTTCTATGAGGGACTGCACTGAGCCCTGGAGGATGTGTAGTGTGTCGGTGGCCTCACCCCCTAGGTGCCAGGAGCACCCCCACCTCCTGTTGTAAGAACCAAGAATGTCTTCAGGCATTGCCAGAAGTCTCCTGGGGAGCCAGCTTGGCCTGGTTGAGAGCCAGTGGACAGACTTTGGATGGCCCGAGAACTGTAAACATTGAACTGGGCTTACATATTTAGGCATAAATTGGATTTCATTTAGGGAACTGAACTACCCTGCTGTTTTTCTTTATTTGGGCAGTTGGCTTGAGAAAAGTAAAAGTCAGTGGATTAGATCCTTTAGGGTCACTTCTCCACTCTACCATGACCACAGCCTGGGAGGCCAGCCACATTTTAAGTACTCATCCTTGGTCATAACAAAGGCGTGTGTGAGACCCTGATAATGTATCAGGATCAGCCCACCAGAGCTCGGGTGAGTAACCCTGAAGCCCATGGCCTGGGCTGGGAGGTGAGTAATACTATCTGCATGAGGATGATGAGGCTTTGGGGAAAAGCAGGGCCAGCTCTGTTATTACTGCCAAGGACCAAAATGCTTTAAAAAAAAAAAAAGGCTTTATTTAGCCTTTAAAAAAATGACAAGTTTATCTCCAGTCAGCAGTGTGGGAAGGACACTGGAAAGGATTACAGAGGGATATTCCATTTTTTTCTTCTTCAAACAAGAATGTCTTTTAAACTTGATTCAAAATCTTGGGGTTTGGCAGTGTGCAAACTGGCCTCTTCAGTGTATGAAGTGAATATGCAATGTTTGTAAGGCTTTAGTTAGAACCAACCCAAGTGCTCTTACTGATAACTAATGGGTAGACAGTGCTTCTGGAGGCACAGTTTCTGTTAAAACACAACTGGAGTTCTTTCTAGGAGGGAAAGGCAAGACCTCTGGTGGAGCCCCAGCCCTTGGCCAGGGCTGCTGTGTCTGGTGTCCTCCCCTCGCCTAGACAGGAAGTGAGGCTTTCCACAGTAGATATAAAAGAGGTGCCTGGGGGTGCCGAGGAGTGTCTGGAGTTGGACCTCATTTCAGTTAATTCCCACATCAGCCAGGGCCGAGGACCCTGGAGGATCTATCTGGGTGTGGAAGTTGTGGAGAAGGCACAGCTGCGTGGGGCAGGCTGCCTGGCTGGTTCAGTGCCTACCTATGATGTTTGAGAACTTTGCACCTATTTCATGTGGGTATTTTACAAAGATTTGGAATTCGTGGAAGGGTGTTTTACATGTAATATAGTATACACTGTCTGCTATGCTTTCAACAAACTTGAAGCTTTATTGTATTTCGGTTTATTGTATTATTGAATAAAGCTTAAAGCTTTATTGTATCATTGTTTTTTGACTTTCCAGGTTTAATGGGAAACCTCTAGGCCTATGGAAGTTACTCTTCCTTCACAAGGATTTGTGTGCATTTTAGCCCATTGTTGTCTAAAAGAAGAGGAAAACAGAAACCACCCAGTCACACATGGGCGACACCAGGAGCCTCCCTGAGACAAAAGTGGGTGGGGATGGGACTGGTCAGTGCGCTTTCTGGCCTCTGTTCTGAAGAGTAGTGGAAAATAATAGAGAAGGGCTTTACGTTATGTCATAGCTAACTCTGGCTCTGGTAGCTTCCGCTCAGACTCCAGCTCTGCAAGTGGAATTGGTTGGTTGCTGCCTTTCTTTTTGGGCCAAAGCCATGTGTCAGCACATCATCCCTATGGGGCATCTTATTCTTAGTCCAGAGTTGTCATGACCAAAGGGAGGGGCTAGGACAAAAAGGTTTATTTATTGATTTATCGTTGTTTTTTTCAATTTTTATATTAGTACATGATTGTAGTTTGTAATGGTTACATTCCTCGTCAGGGGTTGTACATGTGCATGACACATCTTAATTATTTTTTTATCCCCTTCTCCTCCCCCATCTATTGATTCTCTTTCATTTTGCAAAAGATCTGTCTTCCTATTTTCTATTGTCTATCTTTTATATTGTTCTTTATTTAGATTTGAGGTTTCTCATGCCAAATGAAACCTTAAGGTATGTAAGTTTGTGTATCTCACTCACTTCACTTCACATTATGGCCTTTTCCTACAAATAACTCAAATTTATACTTCTTTATGGTAGAGTAGTACTCCACTTTGTATAATTACCACACTGTCTTAATCCACTCATCTGATGACACATAGGCTGGTTTAGAGATTGAGCTATTATGCATTGTGCTATTATAAATGTGAATGTGCGCGTGTCACTGTAATATGTTGTCTTTAACTCTTTCAAGAAGATGCTGAGAAGGGGAATAGCTGGGTTGAATGAAATTTCTAGTTGTTTGAGGACTCTCAGACCGATTTCCATACTGGCTGTACTAGTTTGCAATCCCTCTAGCAATGTGGACAGGTTCTTTTTGCTCCCCTGCAGCTTCTCCAGCTTTTCTAGGCATTTGGTATCTTAGTGCTGGCCATTCTTTCTAGAATTAGATTAAATTTCAGTGTTGTTTTAATTTGCTTTTCTCTAATGGCCAGAGATGTTGAACATTTTTTCATGTATTTATTGGCCATTTGTACTTCTGAGAAGCATTTATAAGATGGGATTTTAGACCCAGATTTTTAGGAAGCTACATAGCAGGGGCAAGGAAATGACTTTTAAGAAAATACTAAGGAATTTATGGCATTGCTTCCATGGCCATGCTGCTTTATGGCAGACTAGTACTCCACTGTGTGTAAATATGTTTTTTTTATCCACTCATCTGTTGATGGATGTATAGGCTGCTTCCAAGATTAATTATTGTGTGTTGTGCTGTTTTAAACATGAGTATGCATGTGTCACTGTAATGGGATGGCCATGGAAGCAGTGCCTTACAACACCACCCATTTGTTTACTTATATAAGACATGGTTTTGATGTGGGGAATAGACATTTCAGAATGCTGTTTTGTGTTCTTAAAGAAGTGTCCCTAATTTTTACCTGTGGAATACAGAAGTCGTGTTCTGTTTACTTAAAGCACAGGTCATCCTCTGTCTTTGTGTCTGAAGTAAGCAGATTACCTCATGGCAGTGCAAGGCCCTTTGCTTTCACTGCAGGTGGTTTTGTGTTTTGGTTATTTGGAGCACCTTCGTCTTTTCAAAGCACTAGTTTGTAGCACCAGGGAAAGGATAATACACTCTACATGCCAGTGTAGTTTTTTCAGTGTTTATTGTGCTTATGGTTAAATCATTCACCTTCAGTTCTTTTCTTCTGAAATGCAGATTTTTGAGAACAAAGTATTTTAGTACTAAAGAAAGTTGTTAGCATGGCATGATACTAAAGTAGTGGTAATGGTTACACAGTTAATGAATATACTAAGTATCACTGATCTGAGCATTTTATATGGATGAATTTTAGAGTATATAAATTGTATCTCAAAAATCTATTATAAAAAAGACTAGAACGGTAGAAACAGATTTTTAAACCTTAGACATATTACATTTCCATTTGTTTTCTATAT
Source organism: Dasyprocta punctata (assembly GCA_004363535.1). NCBI lineage: Eukaryota > Metazoa > Chordata > Mammalia > Rodentia > Dasyproctidae > Dasyprocta > Dasyprocta punctata. Next base: position 47,126 of record RJWM01004503.1, on the reverse strand, counting down.
CACAGCTCACTTTTTCCTCTAAACAGACATATAATGTGAACAAAGAAAACCTCAGTTTTTTTCTCTAGACAAATATATAACATGGACAAATAATAGTTACAGCAATTTCTTAATATTTATAAACCACCTGAAATATGGAAAACATTGTTATAAAGAAATTTTGTTCTAGTGGGATCTGGCCTATATTTTTCTCATGCCTTTTAATCATGAGGTTGTGTGTTAGAGGATAAAAGGCTTTGTTCTGTTTTATACCTGCTGTGATGATAACCTATGATGTCGGTGATGCATTTGGCTTAGTCACAGTTTGCTTTGAACTTTGCATTTGATTATTTTGCAGTACTTTTCTGCTGTAGAAACCGTCACACTCTAAAAAGCAATCAAGGGAACTCTTACTTGTAAAACTGTGTTGGCTAAGAAATATTTCACTTGTCAAGGATTATGTTTAGCTCAGAAGTTCTCAAATTTGGATGCATGATTATCTGAGAAACGCTGCGTTAAAAGTTAAATTGCTGAATGGTTAGGGGCTCACTTTGTGTCAGTAGAACTATAAACCATGTGCAAAGGTGGGCCTTGAGATACTGCAGAGCTATTTAGTTACCAGTGTCATCCAGTCATATTGGTTTTATTGCTGCATGTAACTTACCAAAAATTGATAACATTACCAGGCAGAGTTCTGGGAATGCCACAGTCTCTGCTGTGGTCCCAGTGAGCTGGAGCCCAGCTGTCAGGATCCCAGGCCGCGCTTCTTTTTGGGGACTTAAAGGCCTCTTTTCAACTTGCCAGTTGTTTGCAGAATGTATTTCCTCATGATTGTAGGACTAAAGACTACTTTTAGCTCCTGGAGACCACCCACATTCCATGCCATGTGGCCAACTTGACAAGTCTCAGTGGGGGTGTTTGCTTTCTTCCACACATACTGGAACACATCTCTCTTTTCTGCAACAGTCAGAGAAAAGGCAGAGATGAAAGGGCTCACCTGATTAGGTCAGGCCCATCCACGACAATCTCGCTTTCAACATATAACATAATCATGGGAATGTCAGCTTCTCATGGCCACAGGTCCCACCCGTAGGCAGGGAGTCATCTAGGGGCCAGGGCAGTGGGCTTCATTAAAGTCCTGCCTGTCAGCTCTGTTAGCACAAATGATGCCAGTGTACTCTTGATGGTTATTAAAATGAAAACAAAATGTTAAAGCCTCCAAAGGGATGGAAACTCACAGATGTACTGCCAACCCTCTTCTGTCTTCCTGAAGTGCTTCACCCTCACCCGTATGGCATCCTGTTGTTAAGTAGAATGAAAAAGACTGAAAAAGGCTTTATTATTGAACAGTTCTTGTACACAGATAGGGAGACTGATATGGTGAGTCTGAGATGCCTCCGCTTACATGCAGCCTGCACCAGTGTTGATTTGTGATTCATCTTTTCTCTTTACCCTCAATTCTGGAATTATCTTAAAACAAGTTATAGATATCATATAAATCACCTGCAAATATTTTACTACTTTAATATATGTATCCAAAACTTTAAAAATTTAACTAAAAATCTCTTATCATATCTAAAATCATATAAAATTGTATATTAATGCTTTAAAACCATTAAAAGTCTGGTCAGCTTAAAAAAATTTCTCTTTAAAAGATTTGTTCAACTCAGGATTCAAATAAGGTTTGTATGTGCATTTTTTTTATACATCCCTTAAACTTCTCTAAATCTCATGTAGTAGTTTTGTTTTTTTGTTTTTGTTTTTGTTTTTTTGCAACTTACTTTTGAAAAGAACGGGGCTATTAGTTCTGAAGGAGCCCTCATGCCTGGAACCCATGGTGCACCCTGTTTCTCTTTCCTCTTCCCTATAAATTAGTTAGAATGGAAATAATTGCTTCCTATACGCTGTGGTCCCTGGAGGTAGTAGAAAAGCTGTGTAGTAAACAGAGTGGTGGCACAGGTGTAAACAATCGTTTGGAGAAGTCAGTATGTGGAGGAGTACAGCAGATATGTCAGGTTTTTCAGATTCCTGCTTTGGAGCATGGCCTGAGTGTTGTATATGTGTAGTGTATGGATTAATTCAGTTAAAAATCATTCAGAAATTATGTAGATGTGTATGAATAGGTTAAGGAATATTTGGATTTGCTTAGGTCTTTGATTTAAGTGACAAATCAAATTTTAGATTAGAAAAAAATCTTACATGAGAGAAGTATTTTTGTTTTGAGTTTTGGAAAATAACTAGATTTAAGAAATTGAGGTCATGAAATAATTGCTTTTTTATACTGGGATTTTGCTTGTTACAGTGTTTTATATCTGTTGTTTCTCCAAAGACATCAGCATTGTCCTTCTAGAACATTATATTTTAAATCTTCATAGGAATATGCTGCTTTATAAAAATACATTTGTATTATTTTAAAATGATTTTATATGCTTGTCACTGAAGGAAAATACAGTAGTTTATCTGATTTAAATTTAATTTTGGAAGAAAAGATACCCATAGGTTGAGATAAGTGAGGCTGTACTAAGTTAGACTGGAAGACAGCATACTTGTCTGGAAGGACCAGCTAGTAAGCATTCTAGGCCTTGCGACCCTACTGCCCTGGCCAGCTGTTTACTCTGCCCTTGAAGTGCCGAAGTGCCATGGAAAATGTCAACCAGTGGGTTGGACAGTGTGTAAATGGTGGCCAGATTTGGCCCCTGGACATTAGTACAGCAGTTTATAGAACCCTGCCTTAGAACACCTTGGTCTCACTTTGGAAAAATTACTTTGCAAATAAACTTATGTTTCATACACAGATAATGTTTTATACATAGTTAGGGATACTTAAAAACAGGACCTTTAAGGAAAACATGATAGACTTTAGAAAATGTTTATTACCATATAAAAATGTAATCTATCCATGTTTGTTTGTTTTTTGAGATAGAGTTTTGCTGTGTAGTCCAGGCTGGCCTCAAATTCAAGGCAGTCCTCCTGTCTGAGTTCCCCAAGTGCTGGGATTACAAATGTGTGTCACCATGTGTGGCTTAATCAACAGTTTAAAAGAAAAACATCTTTTAGATTAATTTGGCAGTGTCTCAGTTTGAGAGTGTGCACATATGTGCACACTTGCAAGGCCTGGTTTCAGGGAGGCAGAGAGAGGGAGACAGACAGAGAGAGGCAGAGAGAGCGAGAGAGAGAGAGAGAGACAGAGAGAGAGACAGAGAGACAGAGAGACAGAGACAGAGAGAGAGGCAGAGGCAGAGGCAGAGGCAGAGAGAGACACAGACAGAAACACCAAGACTTGCTTTTAATGGAAGGGTGTTTTACTCAGTATGGAAATGGAGAACCTAAAGAGATTCTCCCCTGCTTCTCTTGCATGGGTAGTTCACATCGTCTTTCTGTGGCTCAGGTATTTCAGCTATGAAATCGAATGCTTATACTTGGTTATGGTTTGTGTCTTGATGTTCCCCCAAAGCCTCACAGGTGGGATTTTTCAGAGGTGGCTGGATGTAGGGTATGTGATACTGGGGTTAAGGATGCAATGCTGGGATTGATTCACAGTGTGATGCTAGGATTAAGGTTCCCCCAGCCGGGGTGTGAGTGCTATCTGCCCTAAAATTGTGTAGCATGGATGAAATATGAGGGACAGAGTTTCATCACTTGTTGCTTGCGCTTGCTGCCTTCTGCCTGCCATGGACTCTTTTCCCTCTGTGACGCCATCCTGTTACTATGGACTGAAACCTCTACAAACTGAACTGATTTAAACCTTTCCTTCTTTAACCTTGGGCCGCAGGTATTTTGTCTCAGCAACAAGAAAAGTAACTAAGACATTTATTTCATTTTTACTCCAGTAAGTATTTGTGAGTAAATGGGAGAGAAGATAGAGTTCGCAGAGTGCAAGATGTTCCTTGAAGGAGCTCATTAGGATCAAACTACTTCAAGGAGGAGACTGGCAAGAAATACGGAGCCTGACCCAGTGATGGTTCAACTTAGGCTCTTTTGGCTTTATGATGATGCAAAAGCAACTTACATTCAGTAGAAACTGAACTTTGAATTTTGAATTTTGGTCTTTTCCCAAGCTAGCAGTCTGTGGTAGGATCCTGTGGTATTGCTGGGTGGCAGCAGTGCGTGGCTATTCCAGTGCATCGCAGGATCCTGAGGGGAACCTGTTACACGAATGTGTTGGGTCACTGATGTGTGGTGTTGGGGAGGTTAGATGGAGTAAATACAGTTTGACTTGCAATACTCTCAGCTTACCAGAAGGTTATTGGGGCATAACTTTATCATCAGTGAAGGAGTGGCTAATTAGAAAATCAAGTCTCATTTCCTAAATTTTTGACAGTTCAGTTTGTATTAATATCATCCATGTTTAACATGAAATAGTAGATTTAAGAGTAAAGGTAGAATCCTGACTCTGTTTTGTTGACTTAGTAAAACTGATGTGTCATAGCTTACCTTTGTTTTAAAATATAATTTGACTATTCAATTAGACCCTTGCCTTCATTTTTATTAGTATATGGCTTATACTGCTGAGTCTGACCTATTCGTTGTTACTGGATGCTAAAGAATAATTTTCAGAGTTGAAAAATAAAATCTTAAAATTGTAAAATAAGTACATGCCAACAACTTTTATTTAACTCATTAATTAACGAGGGAACCAGGAAGATGTTAGGACCAATTCACAGGAGAATTTGAAGAACAGATACTTATATATGTCTGCCTGTCTGTCTGTTTATCTGTCTTCCTATCATTTATCCACAATCAGAAGCGCTGAAATAAATCAGAAACTCTGTTGTATACAAAACTGGTTGATATCGTAAAGGACCATTAAATGCTATGTACACGTTAGGCATGCAAAGCAGCCAGATCACTACCAGACAGAGCTCATCGACTTTGCTAAGGTCAGGGCCACTATGTTGCTCTGTGCTTTTTAGCAGTTAATTCCTCTCCCTCAACAGCTATGAAACTAGACTGGTCCAGCAGTTTCTCAGGCTTTCAAGTTTCAAGAATTTTCGACTATGAAAATTGAAGACCTCAAAGAGATTTGTTTGTATAATATATTTTCTTATATCAGAAATTAGGATTGACAGGCCCTGAAACTGTTCACTTATTCATTTAGAAACTGTTAATAATGAAAGCTCTTTCATGTTATCCAAGTGATGACTTTATCATGAGTACTGAAGCATCTGAAAATTTCTGAGAGAATGAAAGCAAAAATGGCAAGTAACATCTTAATGTTATTATGAAATTCGTTTTGAACTCATAAACATGCTGAAAATGTCTGTGACTCTCCACGACATGCAGAATGCACTCTAAAACCATTTGGTTAACTGAAAATGAAAAAGTCGTAGATCATATCTGCACAGTCTGCTAGGCCACAGAGAGCATCCCTGGAGAGGATCCCTAGTCATCTCTTTGCCCACTTGTAAATCAAGGGTATTTTACTGACAGTGGTCCCTTCTCTGGGAAATGTTGCCTGGCCCCCAATGGGGAATTCTTAAGGTCATTCTGAAAGTAAGTCAGAAACTTTTCATTTGAGTTATAAAAGTAGTACAGAGTCACAATGGAAGAAAATCAAAAAATAAAGAGTTAAAGTATACAAAAAGGGAGAAAAATTCTATGTAGTGTACAAATATATTTGATTCCATACTATCTGCACTGTTTGTGTCCTCCCTGTTAAATGCTGTCATAGTGTGCTTCATATTACTAAAATTCTTAGCAAACTTCTTGGGTGACTGTCTCTTTTTTTATGCTTGGTATAGGATAATCATTTTCCCAGTGTTTTTCCATGAAGATTATTATAACGATTTTACAAGTTTTAATTATTTTTTCAGGATAAATTCTTAGAAATAAAAGGAACAAGAAATAATTAATTTTGAAGTTTTTTCCTATTTTTGGTAAGTGCTGCTAAATTGTCCTCCATGAAGGTTTGGCTAGTTCATATTGTGAACTGGGAAAGTACCTTTCACATTACCAGTGCTTACGTGCGTGTTACTATCGTACAGCTACCTGTGATTGCACAGTTGACGAAAACTAGCATATTGTTTTAATTTGCATTTGAAAGATACGTTAAATAGAACTTTCTTCCACAGGCTATTTATATTTTTTCCTTCTCAAATGGCCTTTTTGCTGAGTGACTTATTTAAGTGTCAGTGTTTTAAAACTACTCCTAAGAGATTAATTAGCAATGCAAATATGAAGTTACCAGACCTTTTCATAAATACAAGTAAGCAACATGAAACCCTTTGGAAGGAAACTTAGAGATCTGTAGATATATATAAAGTAATCTATAATATTTCCCTGAGATTCAGGGTCTCTGGCTGCAGTTTTGGATAATTAATTATCTTAATAAGCTCTTTCTTTTTTATCTGGAGGAAAACCTCAGATTGGCTTCTGTCATTTTATTGCCAATTTGTGTTTCCTGGAGTTTGCCCTTGTGGCTTCTCAGTGGTTTTCTGCTGCTGCTGCGGCTGTCACAGAGAAAGAAGGCTTGTCAGAGGCACAAAAACGGAGATGATATGTAGTTTTTCCATTGCACTGAACTTGTTTGGAAGAATAAGGAGGTAGAACAATGAAATAATCCAAATATTATGAGGAAAGAGGGAGAAGTTTATATTACTGTGGTTTGTGTGATAAAAGAAATGTTACCCTGGGTACGTTTTGTTTATAAATGGTGCTGTAAAACAGATATGTGCTCAGATGCTTAGCTAAAAGTACTTACAGGACTACCTGTCCAGCACCTCTTTTTACAGAATGCTATAGTCATCAGATTCTGATTGCTGGTGGTGCATACCTTTAATCCCAGCACTGAGGAGGCTGAGGTAGGAGGAGCGTTGTGAGTTCAAGGCTGGCTTGGACTACAATGCGAGTGCTAGGCCGGCGTGAGCTACGTAGTGCGACCATGTCTCAAAAAACTAGGGGCAGGAGTTTGACTCAGTGGCTTAAGTGCCTGCCTGGCAAGCACGAGGTTGTGAGTTTGATCCCCGGTGCCACAAAAAAAAAAAAAAAAAAAAAAAAGATCATAAGTCCATATTGTAAGAAAAATGGATTTCTCTTACCTTAAGTGTGATTTTAATGTAATTTTCACAGCAGAGAGAAACTAATTTTAGATGATTGCAGTAACTCCAGTAAGAGAATTTAATATGTTTTCCAGCACACTTAGGAAGACAAATATATTCAGTATTATGGTTCTGTTCAGATTTTATTTTCTGGGACTCTATTTTGGAGTTCTGTATCTGACACTGTTTTAAAAGTTACAAACAGTAAATACACAGAGACACACACACACATATGGTGTTGGCAGGGAGGTGCCTGTGCCCTGATTTGGGAGGCGGTAGCTGTTGCGTAGGACTCCTTGGAGGGGCAGTAGGTTGCCAGGAGCAGGTCATGTCTGCTGCCCCCTGAGATGGCAGCGCACCTTCCTTGCCTGGGAAACGGATGCTTCTCTCCAACTGATCTGTTAGTTCCTAGGCACCATTTGGATGCCAGGTTTTCCACGGCGCCAGCTGCCTTGCTGTGTAAAAAGTCAGACTCTTCAGTCAGATCCTCTGAATGCACAGCCCCAGTGTAAAATGGATCATGAAATGTTTTGTCTTAACTTTCTATGTTTTGTGACCTGCAGTGGCAAAATCTTGTGAACTATTTTTTGAAATGGAATAACAACTGTAAATAGTCTTCTTTTTTCTGTGGCTGTTAAAATTCTGGATTCAGATATATTTTTCTTGTTAAGGGTAAGCCTAGTAGTATTTTTCAATTGGACTAAACTTCTTTGGAAGGACAGTGAAATAATTCAAATATTGTAAGAAGAAAAGTTTGAAGTTCTGTACCTATCTCTATTTAAAAAGTGACAAACAACACACACATATCCTGCAGTACTCTAGAAAAGCGAGTGTTAGTATGTGACTAGTATGAAAAAGTTCATAGTGTTTTATAAACTTACCAAATTAAGAAATAAAGTTTCCTGTGTCCCTTTATGATTCAGTCATTCTCTATTAATTCTTTTTTAATTACTCTTCTTGTAAAAGTTTTAAGCCAGGCTTCGTGGCACATGCCTGTAATCCTATCATTTGGGAGGTTGAGGCAGGAGGACTGTAAGTTTGAGGCCAGTCTGGGCTACATAGGGAGACTCTGCTTTCAAAGCCCTTCCCCCACAAAGATATTTCAGTTAGAATATATGACTGATGGATTCACATTTTTAGACTTTCTTTATATAGGTTTCAGTTTTTAAAAGGACAAGTCTTAAGTGAGTCAAACTTTGATAAACTTTCAAAGGCAGAGCATCATAAATTTTCTGTGAGATTGATAGCTACTATTTGGTTTGTGTTTACTGAGGTTCTCAAATGGATAACTTGTCTTCACTTGTTCTATTGAAGAAACATTTTTAATTCCCAGGCTTAGCAATAGCAAGTGACAAAGTGTATCATAGATTTATGAAAGCAAAATTCATTTGATACAGTCATCTAGTTGGGAGGCATAAACACTTTTGAAGTAAGAGGTTTTTAAAAAATATTTCACGGGAATCCCTTATATTACCATTTGTCACAAGAAGTAACTCAAGTAATTAGTCAGAGTTTCAAACCATATATTGTAGGTCATGTTTTAGTGTAGTGATGGGATGGAAGTTAGAATTGAGTTCTGTGCTAATTGCTGCATCTTAGATGGTCATCTGATAATGCCTAGCGTTGCCTGCCATGTCATATACTCGCATGTCACATATGGAAGTCACTCCTGCCCCATTTCTTATTCCCTGCGTCGTCACGGCACGCAGCGCTTATCACATGTGGCATTTCTTCTGACCCAGGTTGAACATACCTTCATTTCTTCCCAAAGCAGCAGTCTGAGCTGCAAGCAAGTAGGAAACTCGGGGATCTAACTGCAAAATCCTCAGCTGGGTGTGGCGGTGCACTCCTGTCATCCCAGCACTTGGGAGGCTGACGCGGGAGGATCCTTGCAAATTTGAGACCAGCCTGGGCTACAAAGTGAGGCCAAGGCAAACCTAAACTGCATAGCGAGATCCTGTCTCAAAAAGACCAAAAAAAAAAAAAAAAGAAAAGAAAAGAAAAAAATTTTCCCATAGTTCCTACATGACCATTGAAATCAACACTAATTTCAACTTTATTAACCACATCATGTACATTTATTTGGAAAAATAAGCACACAGATGTGTGTGAGTGATTTATATACTTATGGATGAAGGACCCCTTCCAATATTTCTGGGCCCCTCTTCCACCATATCCCAGGTGCAGGATTGGTAACCATTACTCCGTATCATGCAGTCTGTTTCCCTTGTTTTTTTTTTTTTTTTTAGTTTATTTATTTTGGTACCAGGGGATCGAACTCACAGCCTCCCGCCTGCCAAGCAGGTGTTTACGCCACTGAGCTAAATCCCCAGCCCTGACAGTTAAAATTTGAAATACTGTACAGAAAGCAGAATTGAGGTTTATCTTTAGGGAACTTGTGAGTGTTTTCATACAGTGTGCTGTGGAGTCCCGGGTAACCAGCAGTTGCTTCAAACTCCAGCCTTAGGCTGCCTGTCTGCCTCAAACTCATGTATTTTGGAACTCGTAAGATTTCACTTGTGTAGGGAATTTCAAACAAACAAGCAAGCAAGCATGCAAGACCCCTCCCCCAATAAAACCCAAATAGGCAAAACAAAAACCAAAAACCTTACTGATCAGCCTATGTTACATATGACTAAACTGCCTGGCCCAGAGGGTTTTGGTGTTATTCCATTTGTTAATGCTGAAGCCAGGCTGAGGACTCCTGTCGACCAGCAGACTGCTATTTATCCCTCTACCTGCTTCTGTTTCTGAGGCCCAAGGAGGATATAAACTGACACTGTCTCCAGCTGTGAGTGTAGCGCATATTTGTATAGAAAGAAAAATTGTTTTGCATTGTAATACCAGGGAGCTCAAGTTTGTTTCCATCCTTGCATTGTAAGTGCTTGTTTTATTTGAGTGTGGTCTTTTCTTACTATTTGGGCAGGTAGAAGAATGGAAAAGCTTTTTATCATTATTATTACTTTAAATTTTATTTTCTTTTAAAACAGGGAAGAGTTCATGCCATAGTCAGGAGACAAGTTTCTCTTTCACACCCAGTGCTTTGTGTGCTTTCCCTGCTGTGTGTGTGCATGGCATGCCTTGTCTTTGTTTTAGGCATTGTCCAAGCAGCGCATCTTTGCTGGATTTTGCTGTCAACCAAGGATAGCCCCACAGCTCATTTCCTAGCGAGGTGACCTGTTGTTGTCATTATTAAATCAACATACCACCAAGATGTCAGCCACCTTTGACAAAGGTGCCAGACACATTCACGGGAAGAAAGATAGCCTCTTTAATAAATGGTGCTGGAAAGATGGGCTCTGCACATGTCAGAGATTAAAAGTGGACCCATATCTTTCACCATGCACTAAACTAAATTCAAAACGAATCAAAGATCTGAATATTAAAAACAGAAACATTAAATCTGCTGAAAGATAGAATAGGTAAAATTCTTGAAGACATTGGTGTAGGCAAAGAGTTTATGAATAAAACCCCAATTGCACAGAAACTATCAAAGAAGCAACAACTGGGATCTCATCTTACTGAAAAGCTTTTGCGCAGCAAGAGAAACCACCAACAGAGTAAAGAGACAGCCCACGATATGTGGAAAAATGTTTGCCAGCTGTTCCTCAGACAAAGGAATACTATCAAGAACATGTAAAGAACTCAGATAAGACCTCCCAAATTTAAAGACTCAATCCAAAAATGGGCATCTAAGATGAATACACACTTCTCAGATGAAGAAGCACAAACAGCAAATAAATACGTGAAAAAATGTTCAACATCATTGGACATTCAGGAGACGCAAATTAAAACAGCACTGAGATTCCATCTCACCCTGGAAAGAATGGCTAATATTATGAAGTCAACCAATAACAAATGCTGGAGGGGCTGTGGGGAAAAAGGAACCCTTTTCCACTGTTGGCAGGAGTGTAGACTGGTGGCAATTGCTGTGGAAATCAGTGCGGAGATTCCTCAGAATACTAGAATTGGAGGTCCCATTTGACCCAGCTATTCCCCTTCTGAGTATCTTCCCAAAAGAATTAAAAACATCATACCATGGTGATATATGTGCACCCATGTTTATAGAAGCACAATTTGTAATAGCTAGTGTTACGGTTTGTGTCTGGATGTCACCCTTACAGCCTCATGCAGTCATAGGGGCAGGCTTCAAGAATTTCTGGTTAATTCATGGTCCAATGCTGGGATTATAGGTGTGAGTGTTACTTGTAGCCTACATACAATGTAATGGACAGAAATAGTCTTCTCTCTGTACGCCTCCTTTTTTACTCTTGCTGCTTTTGCTGTCTTCTGACTGCCATGGGCTGTCGCCCTCTCCATGTGCCACTTTGCCTTGGAGCCAGCCAAGTATGAACTGAAACCTCCGCAAACTGCACGAAATAAACCTTTCCTCCTGTATCTTTTGGTGCTGAGTATTCTGTACCACCAACGAGGAAAAAGTAACTAAGACACCTAGATCCTGGAAACAACCCAAAGGCCCATCAACCAAGAAATGAATAAAAAAGATGTGGCATTTTTATACAGTGGAGTACTACTCAGCCATAAAGAATGATAAATTGGAGAATTTTATAGGTAAATGGATGCAACTCGAGACCATACTCATAAGTGAAATAAACCAGATGCACATGTGTAAACATCATATTGTTTCCCTAGTGTGAGAAACTGAATGAGTAAATAAGATCCAAAATATACAGTATTGAAAAATGGGAAGAAACTTTAAAAGGAAAGAGAAACTGGGATGGAGGAATGGAGAAAAGAAGGAAGGGAAAAGCCAAAAATATATATATATATAATATATATATATATAATGATAGTTGTACTACTAATTTCTCTTAGTTCATTGAAAGAAAAGTTTTGTGCTAATATTGTTTAGACAATTGAATGCCTGTATCTTGTGCTCTGAGTAACTAATTTAGAGATAACAATACACAAGTGTTAACCATTGTTACCCTCCTATTATCTCATTTTGAAATTTTGTTTTATCTTTTTTCTCTTTAAAAAAAATGTCAGTCAGCTTTGATACCCGATGTTCTTTGGGCCACCTTTTTCACCTAGGATGTTAGCACAAAGCCAGTGTCCCTGCGAAGTTCACTGTAATTCTTAGGGTTGTTTACCTTGGAAGCCTCAGGCGTAGGTGATCCGGGATAATAGCAGTGGAGAGTCTGGTGACAGCTTGCCAAGAAAGCTCTGTTCCTGGTGGGGGAAGCCCTTCCTCTCTGTCCATTCATTTAGCTTGTTTGGATTGGTGTGTTGTGGTAAATACTCTCCCTTCAGAGTCTGTCAAGCTGGCAGGGCCAGGCAGTGCTGGCTGCTGTCACAGGATTCTCTCTTCCTAAGGAAAATCCTTTCCCTTGTGGAGATGCTTTTATGTTAACTGTGGCAAAACACAAAGTTCACTTCAGGCTATAGTCTCAACTTCTTTCTTGCTATATAGTTTAATAGATCTGCCCAGCCCTATCCTGGACAACTAACTTGCTTTCTGTCTGTATGGATTGGCCAGTTCTGGATATTGAATGGGAATGTATTCATGTAATACCTGGTCTTTAGTGATTGCCCTTTTCATCTAGTACAATGGTTTTAAAGATCCATCCATGACATGGAGTGTATCAGTACTCCATTCTTTTTTACTGTCAAATAATATTCCATTTGGTGAATCTTTTACACTTTGTTTATTCATTGACATTTGGTTTGTTTCTACTCTGGCTCTTATGAATTATGCTGCTAACAACATTTATATATGTGTTTGTGAACATATGTTTTCAGTTCTCCTGGTTAAGTATCTAAGTATGAAATAGTTGGATTGTATGGAAACTCTATGTTCAAAATTTTGAGGAACTGCCAAATTGCTTCCTAAAGTTTGCTGAACCATTTTATATTCCCCACCAGCAATGAATGAAGGTTACAATTTCTCTACATCTCAGGTGTTTCTTAACCACTGTATTTTTTTTGTGTTTATAAAAATGTTTCCTCTTTTCTTGGTGGATAAGGGAGCAGGATGCTGAATGATAATTTTGGAGGAAATGAAACAAATGAAAATCAAATTATTTTCCGATTGGCCCAGTTGTAGCTCTGGAAGCCGTTCAGCCTACTAACCTTCCTGTTTGACTGGATATGACATTACAGGAATTTTGCTTTCCTGCTTTTTCCTCCCTGGAGAAAAAAAAGAAATATGTCTTTTCCTCAGCTAGACATGGAGGGTTCAAACAAACACAAAGGACCCCAGAGTTATTAACAATTCCACGGGAACATGGGCTTGGTTTATGCCCAGAATCATTTTTCTAAAATCACTCTCTTGGTGCTTCCTTCCCTTGCCTGTTCTCCACTGGAGCATAACCTAAGAGCTGAATCAAGGTCTGTTCATTCTGTGTTTGGAAAAGAAACGGTGGCTGGATGCTGGTTAGCTGGCTCAAAGCTGTTGGCGGGCAGCTGCAGAGCCAGCCTTTGCTGGTGCAACCTCTGTAGGCTCAGGAAGAGCCTGCGTTGGCTTCGGGGCTCGTATTTGCCCAGAGCTAGGATAACAAGGCCCTTCGTCATCCACCATGTTAGTGATGGGAGATCCTAGAAATACCCGGCTGCACCAGCCAGAGGCAACATTCCCTGCTCCTTTGCCCCACATAGTGGATGCTGGGAGCAGGCTAGGGTGGGGTTGGAGTAGACCTGGAGGGAGGTCAACAGGAAATACTGTTTCTCCTTCCTCTTCCTTTTTGCAGTAGGGATGGAACTTAGGGCCTTCTGCATACTAGGTAAACACTCTACCACTGAGCATCTCCAGCCCTTTTTTATTTATCCTGAGACAGAGTCTTGATAAGTTCCCCTGGCTGGCATGGAACTTGCAATCCTCCTGTCTTGGCCTCCTGAGTAGCTGGGTTTGCTGGTGTGTGGTGTCATACTCAGATGAAATGTTCTTTCTGATGCATAGATGTGATAGCTCCTGCTGTCTTCTGACCAGCTGATTACTTTTGGTCATATATTGGTAGTAGGCCATGTCCCCACCTTCCCGCAGCCAACCATTGTGAATGATGAGTGTGTTGGCAGGGCGGATTCCCCACAAGTTCCCTTTCGTGCATCCTCCCACACCCACGGTGAGCCTACCGCTCCCTTTGTGGGTGAGGTTTGCTGCACGGGTGTGACGGGGAAGGTGAGTGTTGCCCCCACACCCTAGCTTACTGTTGCCTCAACCCCTACCCCGTCATTGCTCCTCTGACTTCCTGGCTCCCTTGTTGGAGTCCACCTCATGTCAGGAGAGGATCCTGCATCCCTGTCTCCTAGTAGAAGCAGGTGCTTTCTTTCAGTGTTCTGTGTTGTCTGCTGGTTCCATTAAAATGAGCTTCAGTGCATACGTAATAGTTTTGTACAACCTTATTTTAATTATACCTATGTGAACTGCCTACCCCTTTTATTAAGACTATTATTTTACTAAGTGCCAAAAAAAGATTTTAATGCATTAATTATAAGGGTCAATTTCATAGCACCATGAAGTATCAGAATACTATTAGAGTAATGGTTGATACGTTTCCAGTCATAAACCCATTGTGTGATTTCTGTGGTAATTAATGCATTTGATTTAATGACTTCAATTGGAACTATAAAGAATTGGATTTTAAATATATACAATACGCACTTTTTTAAATTGTCTAGTTATACCCCAGATCTGACTGAATCTTGTTAACACTTTCCTTAGCTCCTCCATATAGAAGTTAGTTTTTGGACATTTTCAGCTTTGATAGACTTCCCGTGTGGTTTGCAATAAGAGTTACTAAGTCTGAGATTTGAAGAGTGAACCATCAGCAACCCCCAGCTGTTCGTGGTTATTTAAATTGTAATTAATTAAAATTAAATAAAAAACCCAGTTCCTCAGACACAGTAACCATCTTTCAAATACTCATTAGCCACATGTAAGCTGGTGGCTAGTTAGTGGGCAGGGTAGAGACAGAGCACTTCCATCATGAAGAAATTTCTATTGGACAACACTGACTTAGGCTTTTTTTTCTGTCTAGAGAATAAAAGCAAGACATGAATCATGGTAAGCTTTGCTTAGGCGAGTTCAGAAACTGGAAAATTGCTGCTACCTTTTCCCAGCCCAGAATGAGAATAGGCAGTAGAAGTGTCATTTTGTTCTTGGTTTTCCTGGGTTGTTTTCTTGTCATAGTGTTACTTGTTTGTTCATTTGTTTGTTGCTGTTTTGGAATACCGAGGATTAAACCCAGGGCCTTATACGTGCTAGGTAAGCGCTACCACTCAACTATACCCCCAGCCCTTAAAAAAAAAATTTTTTTTTTTGATACAGGGTCTTGCTAAGTTGCCAAGGTTTTAAATGCATTTTTGACTTAGGACATTTTCAACTGGAGATAAACTTATGGGAACACAACCCTATTATAAGTTGAAGAGCGTAAAATAAGTTATTATCTACCATTCTTTTCTATTAGAAC
Source organism: Dasyprocta punctata (assembly GCA_004363535.1). Classification (NCBI taxonomy): domain Eukaryota; kingdom Metazoa; phylum Chordata; class Mammalia; order Rodentia; family Dasyproctidae; genus Dasyprocta; species Dasyprocta punctata. Next base: position 31,681 of record RJWM01004503.1, on the reverse strand, counting down.
TGATTCTTCTAATTCTATGTCCAAGGCTGAGATGAGAACAGATGAAAATCATGTTAAGATTTTATCATTGTTGGCCTGTTTTGTAGTGGCACACATATGTATGGCTTTTATATTATATAGACTTGTCTTGTTGGGGAGTTTAGCTTCACTTTGGTTTTAATATATCTGTTGGTTTCTAATTCTTTGGAGGTACTTTTAAATCTGGAGATTTGTTATCTTTACCTACCTTGTAATTTATAAGTTAGTAATTTATAAACAGAAGAATTGGGCACAAATCTTCCTTCCCTCAATTCCACACATGACCTCCAAGTTATTCGTGCCTCTGGTTGTCTGATAGCCAAGAGGTGAAACTGTATGCAAGTCACAAGACATAGATACACCAGGTGTTGTTGCTGAAGGGCCTTTCTAATCGGGGACAGAGGAGTGACAGTGACCAGAAAGGCTCTGTGCACGTGAGTACTCTCCCCTTCATCCCAGCAGCTTGAGTAATTCGCAGTGCATGGGGCTGTGTCATGTTGGTGTTTGGTGGCGATGGTGTTTACAGTGAAACTGAACCTGAATTTCTCTCCAGACTCAGGCCTGCTTTACAGCCAAGTGCATGCTGCTGAAGAGGTAAAAATTTAAATCCTCTCATCCCTAACCCGCCACCAACTTACCTTCAAAAACCTTAGCTTTTCTTTGTTTCTTTTGTTGCTTTCTTTTTCTTTCCTTTTCTTCTCTGTCTTCCTCCTTTTTTTTTTTTTTTTAAATAGTCTTGGAAAACCTTAGCCCAGGGCAGTTAGCCTGCACGCACCCAGGGCGAGCCACTGCTGCGCCTGGGTTCTCTTTACCTGCCGTCTCCTGGGCCGACTGAGCACCTCTTCAGCAGACAGGCTCACAGTGCCTTTTGTTTGCTTCTTCTTATTTTTGTTAAACATTTTTAAGGTGCCAAAAGTTGAAAATTTTCTATTAAAATAACTTTTGCCTAGCTTTGAACAATGGGCTTCCTCATTAATTGTACTCTTTATTGCCTCCAGTAATATAGTAAAACTGGTTTGCAGGAATAATTCATTGATCTTGTAATCCAAAAACACTTGGCTGTCAAAGCAGAGAGAGAGTGAGTCTGTATTAGCAAATTTTGGGGTGCTGGAGTCTCCTTCCAGAGGAGGGTTAGGGTTAGGATTTCTAGATTCCTCAAGCATAAATGGTGGCAAAGTTTCATATTTATTAGAGGTAGGAAAAAAAATGTAAGTATAGGGAAAAGACAGGCTCTGCAGAGCCCTTACTTGGGCCAAGTAAATGTAGGGAAAAGGACAAAAGAAAAAATAAAAATAAAGATCCACTCTACGGTGCAGAGTGGACTACTGTGAAGAGGCTGTCACAAACCTGCAGAAGTCCACACACAGGGCTCTGAGACATGCTCAGCATATGCGTCCATGGGTCTTGTCACATCTTCTTCTCCAGCCAGTATTAGCCACATCCTATCTTCCTACTTCAGAACTAGTTGGGATCATGTGACATTCTGTGTGACATGTTACTTGTATTGCAAGACACTGCTTGCTTATTGTCTTGGTTACTTTGTTCTCGTTTCTTAAACAATATACCTGATGCCCAAAATTAGGGAAGGAAAAGTTTATTTAACTTACAGTTCATGGCGGTTTCAGTCCACACTCAGTTGGCTCCAAGGCAGGGTGGCATGGCTAAGGGGCAACCTGGCTGCCACAAGTAACAAGATTGAATAGTCAAAAGAGAAAAGCACGCCTCCTTTCCTCCCATATATCGTATGCCAATTACCTGCCCCTGGGTGGGTGCAGCGGTCACTCTGCCAATCCCGGCACTATACAACAAACCAATCACAAATGCTAGATTCAGTGGCCTCCATGACCACAAGGGGCTTTGGGGAGACATTTAAACAAACCACAACACTTATCAATTTAAAATTTCTTATAAATGTTTACTCACCTTGCGGAACATTCACTGAGCAAGTTTCTCGCAGTCCAAGGTTTGATTTGTGCTTACTTTGTTAGTCTTTCCAGAGAAGCAGAGCCGATTGGAAGTGTAAAGATTTGTGGAGAGGCTTTGTTCCATCAAAGCTGGATAATCAGGAACAGGGCCCAAGGGTCAGGGAGCTGGTGGCGATGTGGGAACAGCTTGCTGCTGGCCCCTTGATTATGACTTACTTGTGCTTTTGGGTCTGATCAGGCCAGTCATGTACACACCAGTTCCACTTGATGATGGGGTGCTGCTGTGTACTTTCCACCTTATCACTTGGTGGGTCAGATAACACCCAGTTTGTGATGGGCAGCTTAGGTTATGTAGAAAATGATTGGTTCATGGTCAAGTGCATAGTTTCTGCATAGATTAACAGGCCAAGAGCTGCCTCTCAAAAGGAGGTTGGCTGACTGTGGATGGTGGCAGGGATTTGCTCCAAGTCATCCACCCATGGGTTCTGTTCCACACTCCACACAGCATGCCTGCCTGCAGCTGGCACTCAGGCACCTTGGGGCTCAGGTGACTGAGCAGCTGCACTGTGGCCCAGCCTTGGGGCAAAGCCTTCTTTGTTTTGCCAATCAACTAGCAGCTTTACAAGGCACTTGGCAGTGGGCTGGAGTAATACACCCAAATTGGAAATGTGCTCCTCCCTCCCCCATCTTTCATATAGACCCAGTAAGCATTGTAGCTCTTTCTCTTTCTCTCTTTCTTTTTCTTTCTTTCTCTCTCTCTTTCTTTCTTTTTTCTTTTTTCTTTTTGAGACAGGGTCTCCCTGTGTAATTCAGAATGGCCTTGAATTTACTGTATAGCCCAGGCTGGCCTTGAACTTGAGGTGATCCTTCTGCCTCAGCTTCTGGAATGCTGGGATTACAGATGTATGCCACATGTGCAGCTGTAGCTCTTTCTTGATTGTAGGAGTAGACAAATGCAACCACTTATTCTTTACCTTAGAAGGGGTGTCTTGATACCCCTAACACCACTGGACCCCTAGAAATTTCATGGAAGTAGGAGATCCCTGATTGTTAGTCTGATTTCTACTCTCTGTCATGCTGATGTTTTACCAATAAATGTAGAGTAGTTGCCACATCATCCTCACTGCATCCGGTTAGCATTATGTCATCAGTATAATGAACCAGTGTGATTCCCGTGGAAGGGAAAGGTGATCAGCCCTGAGGACCTAAGTTACAACAGGAGTCTGAGGGTCTGCCTGGCTCTAAGGTAATATGTGTGTTGCCATCCCTGTCAGCTGAACACTTGCTGCTTCTGGTTGGGTCTCACAGGCATTCAGCAGCAGGCATTTGCCAGTCCAAGTGCTGCATACTAGTGACTTGATGTGTTAATATTCTTCAGCAGTCAAACCATATCCACCACAGGGGCTGCTGTGGCTGGGGCTATGGTAATCCTCTCGTCATTCTCCAGGAGCTACCTGTCTTCTGCACAGGCCCAACAGGAGAGCTGAATGGGGATTGATGCAGGTCGCCACCCCTGCATTTTTAGAGCCTCAGGGTGACACTGCAGTCCCTCTGGGAATGCAGTAGTGCTTTTGATTTACTATTTTCACAGGTCGAGGTGTTGTAATGGTTTCTATTTGGCTTTTACCACCATAATATTTTGGAAATGTTTAAATGATCTGATTTCATAGGCTCATAGCTAGAGGTGAGTTTACCTCAGAATGAATACTACCTTTGATTCCTACCCATATCTGATTTAGAAGATATTTAAATACTCTGGACTTGACCTTTGAGTTGATGCTGGACAAAGTTAAGATTTTCAAGGCTTTTGAGATAAAATGTATTTTGTATGTGAAAAGGAAATGAATTTGGGGATATTGGGGTCAAATATTATGGTTTGTGCCCCCTCCCCACAGTTTGTATGTTGAATTCTAATTCCGAAGGCGATGGCCTTAGAAGATGGGGTCTTTTGGAGATGGTTAGGTCATGAGGTTCTACAGTTGTGAAAGAGGCTCGAGGTGGTGTCCTTTCCTCTTCCACTGCATGACTATACAGGGAGAAGGTGCCATCTATGTGCCAGAAAGCAGCCCTCACCCGATACCAAATCTGGCACCTTGATCTTGGTCAGAAATAAATTTCTGTTTAAAAGTGACCCTGTCTAAAGTACTTCATTGTAGCAGTCTGGACATACTAAATATTTACTATGAATATTGATGACAGTAGCTCTCTTACTGAGGCCAAAAATGAATGTGATTGGTGAGGCAACACTGACAAAGTAGGACTTGGATGTTCTCCTTTTTCCTTGCCTTCTCTGTGACCCTGATCCCCAACTCTGTAAATCTGTTTGACCTCATTTCTTCCATCAACTGGTGAGGACTCTTGTGGGTTTGAAAATTGTGGATTTTTATCAGGGGTTGTAATGGAGCTGTGGACTTTGGCAGCAGAGATTTCGATTTAAGCCTGTCCTTGAGCCACCTTTGCCACTGTTAGTCCTGATTCTAGGCAGGATTTAATCCGGATTCCTTCCCTGTAAAATGAATATTATGGTACCTGTCTTCACTGACTACCTAGAGATCAAAGGAAAACTAGTACATGAATTGTTTTGCACAGTGCTATAAAGTATAAGATCCCTGCGTTTGAAAGTAGCAGTGAGTTGCCCCGATACCTATGGATTGTATTTGTACACATTGTACTTTCTTATGTCATGAAACTTAGTCCTCTTGGTGTTAGGGCAGCTAAGAACATCTAACTTCAAGGAGTCTCATGTAACATGCTCAAAACTTTCTGAGTTGCCCAATGATAATTTTTCTTCTACATTTGAGTGGTCACCTTGGTACTTCCTTTCATTTTCAAGTTGTTTGGGAGTGGAGCTCAGAGCATGTTTCACTGCAGTGCATTGGGTAGAGTGTCCCTGGGACTCCTGGCTTGGTGGAGCGAATGGTACCTCTGCCCTTGATACACTGCTGTCTGTGCTGACATGGTGGGTTCCTCTGAAAGAGCAAGGGGAAGGCACAAAAGTATCTCCTTTGGGCTTTTTATTTTAGCTGATATACTAGATTATTTTGATCGCAAGCAAGAGAAACCAAATTTAATTTAAGCAAAACAAACATAATATCCACGAGAATATGGGGTCACTTCTGTAGCTGTCCAAAAAGCCGAGAGGCAGATGTGGCTGTGGGGACTTGGTGTGGGGAGGAGTCTTCTTGGCCTATGTTAGGCCTGTGTCCAACATCAGCACATTTTGGTAGGATTGGGGGAAGCATGGCCATACTACCAACAAAAATCACAATTCTGGGCATGCATAATCAGTGTATTTCAGCAGGACTCTAACTTCTCTGGAGCTAGAGAGGTAATTTAACTTGCTTTTTCACCAGAAGGGGTGAAACCTTTGTTCCCTTTTTGCTAATAGCAAAGGAAAAAAAGTTGAGAAAGATTGAAAAAGGAACAGTCATCATTGGGTTGGGAGACATTTGTCCTGAAAATGCAACATGAGAACCTTTCCAGAGAACCCGGGTATGGACCGTGGTACTTAGGAGCGTCTCTGTATCATTTTAAAAGACAGTGGGTAGCAGCATAGGCTGATACTCCTCAGCCGTCCCCGGAGCTACACAAAGCCAGTTTCTACCCTGTCATATCTTGGGTTGTGTTCTTGCCAATCTTTCCCCCTTCTCTACCTTAATTAATATGTCTAGCATAGGTGTGTAGAATTTCCAGTGAAACAACTAACTACTGTTCTGAATTAAGATGTTGCTTTCTCAAGGTTGAGACTAACATGTGGTTATACCTTTAAAGTACTTGTCTTATGTTGTAATTTTAGCTTCTGGTTCTGTCTGCAGACTCCTTTACAAATACTTGTGGTGTCCAGCAATGGGCTTACATGTGGGCGGAAAGGGTGCTGTGTACCTTTGTATCTCATTCTGTCCTTTATCACACTTTCAGGGAAGAGGAGGAAAGCAGTCTCCTGCTTTGCATTACAGGACAGCTAAGTAGGTCACCCTCTTGTTGTCTTGCCAAGTTTAACTGGGAGATTGTGAGGTGCTAGTGTGAAGTCCGGAAGGACTTACTTGGGATGGCCAGGTCTTAGAAGTGGGATTTGCAAGAGTAGTTTTTTCTAATACCCAACAGTCCTGTAGAGTTTATCCTACACTGTATGAAGTATGCAGAAAAATGGGAGGGTTTGCCTGTTGACCTGGAGTTTTCCAAGTCTTATCCTCATTATCTGAAACCTTGTGCCTGTCCTGCTTTCCCCAGTGTCCCAGACCAGATCTGGTACTCCTGAGCATAATTAGAAGCTGTTCGCATTGCAGGCTCTTCTAAATTTAGCTTCTTTTTTCTTTGTTTTGTTTTCTTTTGTTTTGCTTTTTTGAGACAGGGTCCTGCTATGTAGTTTAGACCGGCCTCCAACTCAAGGGGATCCTCTTCCCTCAACATCCCAAGTGCTGGGGTTATGGTTCTGCTCTACCACCCTCAGTTCCTCAAATGCTTACTCTTTGTGAGGCAAGGGATGGGTTGTGTTCATGTTAGTGCCGAGCACACAGTGGACATGTCACCCATGTGTGTTTGGGGTCTATCATGTGCTCAGGACTAATGAATGGCGAAATGGATGGCATTTGTTCTGAACACTGGTGATCACAATGGGTCTGTGTGATAGGCCACCCCATTGGTACCAGCATCTCATCTCTTATTCACATGGATGTAGTTGAGATGTAACTGTTTTCTCAACCTTTGGCACCAAAGGTTTTCTTTCTTGTACTGCCACTATAGTTGTATGATGGGGAGAAAAATACAGTTGTCTTTTCAACCTTCGCCTGGGGAAAAGGGTTACCTATACCCAGAGTCTGCTTAAAGCATATTACTTAGTCACTAACAGATACCTCTTAAAGCATTTTAGAAGAAGTGCTAGAATTATGACAAGTTGTTTGTTCATACCACTTTTTTCTTAAATCTTTAAATGGAAAGGAAAAAAGTATACCCTAGGCAGCAATAATGAAATCTTCTAAGGTCCTAGCATAATAGGAAAATGTAATTGCAATATCAACATTCTGTCATCCTCTTCATCTTTCTTTCTGGGAAAAAAAATAATCATGTTGGTTTTCACTGACAAAATTCAAAGAATCCAATGATTTCCCATAACTTAGACATTAAGATATTTTACCTAAAGACTTGGTGTGATGGGCACACCTGTAATCCCAGCACTTGGGAGGCTGAGGCAGAAGGATCATGGGGACTTCAAGGCCAGCCTGGGCTACAAAGAGAGATCAAGGACAACTTGAACTGCAGAGTGAGACTCTGTCTCAAAAAGACCCCCCCCCCAAGAAAAAGGTGTTTTCCCTAGAAATAATATCAGCTTCTCATAAAATTTAAATGATACCTTTGTCCCTCTCCCCAGACTTACAAGAACAAACTAAAGGAAAGGGAGATTGTGTTTTACTATTCATTAAAATGGTTCAGAGCATCATGTGGCTTTAGAAGAAATCTGGAAATTCACTTAGCTCAGTTTTGTCTTCCCACACATTTTGAATGAGTTCTCAAAGGAAAATACCTCAGTAGAAGTAGAAGAGCTATTTTTAGGCTGTTCTCCTATTTTGGGTTTCATTGCTCAGAATTTTTTTGCCCCAGGCCAGGGTCATATTTGTATAGTGTACTTGATGGGTTTTCCTCATTCTTCCCTTTACCAGAACCACCTGGAGCCCAGCACACTCCATACAAGTCAGTTCATAATCTGAATAAATCATCTGTCCTCCTTCCCTGCTTCTTCCCTCTCCTCAGGGCCAAGTGTTAGAGATCAAAAGGTTACTTTGTTTTGAACTTAACTCTGGTTTCAATAATTTATTTCTCCTGGTTACTAGTGGCAGTCCATTTGTAGTGAATGCTTGCTTTCCATTTTCTTCTCCAGAGTTAAAAAACACCCTCAGTTTTCCATTGATTATTTTTAAATTGTGTTTAGAAAATGTTAAAATATAAGTCTAAAAAATTCTTTCCTTGCGAGAATTTAATTATCAGTATTTGTGGCTCCAATTAGCTAGCAAATATTGAAACAAAGAACTGTCAGAATACAAACAACGAATGTGTAGATCCAAGATTTTCTTTATAGTTTATGAGAGGAGCAGCCTCAATTGTGCCCATAGAATGACAGATAGCTCCACTAGGCAGTAGCAGAGCAGAGAGTTTGTAAGGTGGATTAGGGAACCAGAACAGACTGACGTCGTGATTGACATCAGGCTGCTGTTTTGGAAGGGTTAAAGCAGAGAAGACTTCATTACACTCACTCAGGTCAACTCTCCTATTTTCAGGAAAAACTGGTCTTTTGGGAGAGCTGTCTGCTTCCTTAGAGGTTCAGCTTGACTGCAGGAATTGACATGAGCAGCTCCATTTTGGTTTATCTAGTCTGCAGGGCCTAGGGCAGGAGCTCAGTCAAGGCAGGGTTCTAGCAACGTTTAAAAGAAACATGGGCTGGAGTGACCCTAAAGTTTCCTCTCAGGGTGTTTCAGAGTGTGCCATTTTGCTGAGCCAGACACATCAGTGAATAGAAGTTACTAAAGCCACTTCTAGTCTTTAATAAGCACATGATACTTTTTTGCAGTTTGTTTTCCCTTCCATTTGGAGGTGATCCTCCTGAAGCCAGAGTGTGTGTTAGCTTTTGACTTTGGCAAGTTGTTTCTCTGAACTCTTAATTTCACTGTGTTAGTTTCTGACTGTAAGTGTCACACTGCATAATGTAGCATTGCCTGTCAGCTGTTTACCATTTTGTCTTCATGGCATGGCGATAGCTTTCAAAGCTTATAATACCCTTGACTTAGAAACTTGCTTCGCATAGCCCTTAAAAGAGGGGTTAGGATAAGTACAAGAACAAAAACATGCAAAGTACGTTAAAGAAGGGCCCACATTTGTTTGTAATCTTTCCTGTCCTTTTCTCTATTCATTCTCTTCTCATTCTGGAAGTCAATCCAGTGGAAAGATTTTTCCATTCTTTAACCTACTGAGAGATGCTCAACAGGGCAGTCCTAAGTTCTAAAATCTCAGGGAGAGGGAATGGGTTGTGTGAGACCTGCCCAGTTATGTGTCTTGGTTGGAACTAAGCCAAAGGCTCTGAGCCTGTCCTGCGGATCAGCTCCTGCTCCTCGCCAGCCCCCAGAGTGCTTCCGTGATGCCTGGCCCTGGGCAATGGCTTCTAAGCTGACCTGCAGCCATGGCTGTTTTTCTGCCTATAAATAGCAGTTCATTGGGTTTACCTGAGTGCAAAATAAGCTTTTTCTCCACCACCACCCATTTTAATAGTAGAATGTTTGAAGTAATGGAACAGTGATAAGAGCAAATGAATTTAATGCATTTCAACCTACCAGCACAAACTACCTTGTTTTTACATTTGAGGGCCACCATTAACCCTCCTTCCCTTGCAGCTGGAAATTCAGCTGTGATGGGGGAAGCAAATCACATGACAGTTCTATTATTTCACAACTCCTTCCTGAAAAAGCAGGAAGTGGGTGGGCATCTTACTGTAGCCTGACAAATGAGTCCCCTCTGGTGACCACAGAAAAGCTGGATTCTTGGTGGCCTTTGTCATCTGGATGTCTGGCAGAGACAGCATAGACCAGTATAACTGGGAGGAACAAGCAGTGCCGCTTAGTAACCTTTGCACAGGGGACCCCCTGCCCAGGAGGCAGTGACGTGCTTGCCATACTATAGCACCAAGCCTCTTTCTGAGCCTGGATTTTTTCTATCCAAGCAAACTGAATACTTAAAAAATCAAACAGGTATTAATTAAATTCACTAGCAACTTTTAAGTTATGTGAATTTATGAAGCATTATTCTAACCTACATGAGATTCTATCATCGTTGCTGTCAGAATTACTGTACACTTGCTGTCAGCATATCCTTTGCAGCCTAATATGATATAGATGTTATGACAGGCCAAATTCAGAGGTTTCTGTGGGCAGGTGATGTAACCAAGCAGGCTAAGGTATGCACCCTGCTTCAAATGTTACTAAATACGCGAGAATTTCTATTTCCTTGTGTCTCCCATTTTTCTTCAAACATGTGGTGCTCTTGTCTTACATTTCTCACTTAGACAATTAATATTTTACATGGAAAAATCACAGTTGTATACATTTATGGGAATGGATCCAATGTGAAATAATTAAATCAAGATAACTGACATGTGACACACCAGCATATAGTCCTTTGTGGTGCCAGAGATTGACCCCAGGGCCTCATGTAGTCTAAGCATGTGTTCTCCCACTGAGTTGTGTATCAGCCTCCACTTCTGTTATTAACGCAAGCCAAAGAGATGGTTTACTTTTAATTCTTCTAAATAGAAAAGCAAAGTACCATCAATAATGATCGAGAAAGGCATGTGGCCCCTGGTGCTGGTGCTGAGAAGAGCAGGGAATGAGGGACTGTGGAGTACTGAGAACCAGATTGTCACTGCTAGGAGATGAAAATCCTGTGTTCCCAGAGTGCCAAGCCATCTGGTGATTAATAAAGTCACGCTTAAAAGCAGCTTTATTCTTGTTTGACGGGAGACCAATCTGCTGGCTAAGAGTGCAGCCAGCCAGCCAGGGCTCACATGCATGAGCAGTGCAGCCCTGGGCAGGAGATGTCATCTGTGAGATTCAGCTTTTTGCTATAAAATGGCATCAGTGACAGCAGATCAGATATGGACCCGAATTTAAGGTAGTCAGTCCAATTAGAACTCAGTACCTGCCCTATGGTAAATGCATCCTTAACAAACCATGCTGTTACTGTAGTATTAGTCAACACCATGTAGTCTAAGAAGTTGGTGGGCCATGCTGTGAACTGAATGTTTGTGTACAGCTGAAATGTGTATGTTGAAACCTTGGTCCCAGGGTGACAGTATTTGAAGTTGGGCCTTGGGGAGGTGATTTAATGATGATTCACTGAGATAAGGCATGTAAAATGGTAGGCACATTTGTTGAATATTCTGCTCACTGACCATAATAGAGTGTCCTCCAGCCTGAGGGTTAGTACCGTTTTATCCCCACTTTACAGGGGAGGGAGCTGGTAGTAAGTGAATTCTCTTGGCAAGCCATGCATTGGATTTCTGCAGCCATGCTGTTGCTGAGCGCTTGGCATTTCAGTATGGTTTTCAACATTGTCTTTCTTCACCTGTTTGAATCTGGTTGTAAACCCATGCCTGACATCATTAGGGCATTTTATTCTACAGATCCAAGCAGTGTAGCATTGTAGTGAAAGCCCCTTCCTAAAGTTGGACTTTCCTAAAGTACCTCTGGCTTGACTTTTCTTCAGAACACCCTTGACCTCCTTTATTCTTGAATCTAAATATAGAAAGTTGTCTTTTGAGAATCATAAATCTAAAATCTGGTGGATGGGGGAAAGAAAAGCAAGACCACATCCCTGGCTAAGCTAACTTAGTATAGGATTTAGTGTAGGCTAATGTGGAATAATTTGTGGAAGCAATAAATTTAGAAAATGGAAAGATCAGAGATCATGGAGCACTTCTGTACTTTTTCCTCTAAAGGAAGAATAAACTTGAGAATCCCTGTATGCCATGGGCATATTTTTAACTTGAGTGATAAGATGTGTTGTGCCAGAAGGGGCACAGGTGGCATTGTCTTCAATGGGCATTACTGTGTCTCTTCACTCCAACAAGCAGGAGTGTACTGGCCATGGGAAACGTCTCAGGTGAGCTTTCTCAGATATTTGAAAGATCTGGATTCACAGATGATACACCAAGTGGTTTACTTTTGGAGTTGGGTTTCTACTTCTTTAGCTGTGAAATAGTTAAAGAAAATGTAATCAAAGTAGATAGGTTTTACTTAGCAGTTAGAATTGGGTTGTAAATATTTTGACACAATTCTAAACAACATTTGAAACAATATCATAAATCAGAAGCATGTATACTCCCCCTTACTACCAACCTTTTTTTATTTTGGTAAAAACCACATTATTATATTGTGTGATGATTTTGGTTGAGCTAGCTAGCTCAAGCTTTGTTAAAAATGGGAAAATGAATGAAGCTCATGTATTCTTTTGATGCTATTAGCATGCTTTTAGGTAATCTAGTCACAACTTGTTTGACCTGTTTAGATGACTTGTGATGATATAAATGACAACTTTGAGGAATAAGATACCTTCACTGGTGGGTGTGTACACCATGTGGACAGAGATGCAGTAGCCACAAATGATTCATGTTAATGACAGGACTCAGGTCCTAGTGAGGTGAGTGTCTCAGCTGTCCATCTTTCATGAGTTTCTGGTTTTTTAAGGAGATGTCTTTGTGACCTTGTGAAAAGAGAATGTTCCAAGAAGGTCCTCGGGTGGCTAGCTATCCAGACCCACCTGGAAGCCAGAGCTTCTCAGGATGTGTCTCTATAGGGAGCAGGCTGCTGGCTAGGATAGATTTTCAGTCTTGCCTTTCAGCTTCTCCTAGATCTGATTGTTCTCTGAAACTCCATATTTTTATCTTTTTCAAAACTCATTCTGAGATCATCCTAATCACAGTGCCTTTTTTGTCCTCTGAACTTTTACAGCACTTAATACCTCCTTTGTGCCTCCTGTCTGTTGCTGTGTAGTGTTGCTGTGTTTAAGCATCGCCACTTTCATAGACTCTTAGCTCTGGAATGATCGCAGGCAAGTGTGATTTCTTTTGTTACTGTCCACTGATTTGGTCTCCTAGTCTGGGATGTCACTGGTCTCTTCCTCTGTGTTTCCCTAGCACTGTGCTCACTTTGATTGTCTGCAAGTTGGCCTCTGCCTCTTCGCTATGTGACTTCAGCCAGGGACACGGCATGCTGACCTGGTTCAGTATTGTTAATCCTTTCCACATAACCCCTGACATACAGCTGCTCACTCAGTGTTTGGATGAACAGAAAACTGAGTGAACCTATACTGCTCTAGTTGCTCACTGGAGCATCTTTTTGCTACTGTAGACACCTGGAAATAGCAGGCATCACTCTCCAAAGCATTAATGTTGATGTCACATGGCGATCATCTGTTTCAAGCACATTTAAGTGGTATTTTTTCCATCAGAGGCTTTGAGGGAAAGAGCCTCAGGCTACCTTTTGCTAGATGATTTTAGGATAGGCTGACTGGCAGTGCTGAATTTATTGGGAAGAAGACAAAACAAAACTATCTGAATTCAAATCCTGACTGCTTTACTGTTCCAAGTGTGTGACTTGTGCCAGCTACATAAATGCTCAAAGATAGTTACCCATCTGTAAATGAGAGATGAAAACAGCAGCTGATTGTCCCTGCCTTGCCTACTTTCAGATTTTCTGGGAAAATTACATGATATACTGTTCATGCAAAAGTACTAGAAACCTATAAATTACCTGTGCAGGGATTATACTATTACATTGTTAAGAAATAGAGTGATGCCCTTTGCTTTTAACATGCGTTTTAATAGCTGTATATATAAAATAAGCAGTCCAACCTATCATTAGGACAGTTGGCTAGCGCGCAAATAGGGGCCTCTAGTTCTACATGTCACTCTCCAATCCTAAAAAAAAAAAAAGTTTCCTCATTAGTTTCCTCATTACTAGACGGGAAAAGAGAAAGTATAGCTAATGTATTTATGCTAGGAGCAGAACATTAAATTTTTTCATTATATTTATTTCTTATTTCCTTCAACTAATTTGATGCCTTCCCAGCGTCACTTTCTTTTGTGGATTTGCTAGTAAAATTTGCAGGTTCTTGAAAATTTTCCTGTTTCACCTGCTGTATGCTTTGCTCTCCTTGCTTTTCTTATAGTCCTTACCTTGCTATCCAGTCTGTCTTCCCCAAACTTTATTTCTGGGGACAGAGTTAGAGATGAATGGCTAAAATTGGAGATTGCGACTTACCTTTGAGGATGTCTCTGAGTGGTATTATTTCTAAAAGCTCCATAATTAGCAATGATGATGATGTTGTACTCTAGTAACTTTTTTTTTTTATCTTTTCACTACTGTCTGTACCATCTATACCAAACTTGTGTTATTTCTAAACTTCAAGGAATAATTTGCTAGTAGGCTGAAGACTATGATCTTAAGACTTAAGACTTCCCATCATAACTATAAAAATGAGCCGATATGATATATTTTGAATGCCCCACATGGTCTCTGACATTTGGGGAGTATTCACTAAATATTAGTTCCCATGTCATTTATTCAAGCAGAGCATGAATAAGAGTTTTTGTTTTTTTGATCTTTAGAGGCCAGAAACCCTATTTAAATTGGCCTAAGGGGGAGAAAAGTTTATTGAATCATGTATGGTGGGAAATTCAGGGGACGTGTAACTTGACTCAGCTAGATCTGGTAGTTAAAATGTTATTAAAGCTTCCTTATCTTTTCACCCACTTTGTCTCATCTCTCAGTTCTGCTTTTATCTTTCCTGGCTTCATTTTCGGGCACTTTGTAACGTGATGGGAAAAGCAGCCCTTATAAATTTGCATATATATGGTCCTTAGATCTGATGATTCCAGGAAAAGAAGATCAGCCCTATCATCTGCAGCATCTATCCACATAAAGACCTCTGGTCTCCTGAGTATGGTTTGTCTTTTCCAGGTCAGTCACTTATCTGGGGAATGGAGTGTCTCAACTGGCAAAGTCAACCCAATTTGCTCACCTATGTGGATAGAGAGGCAGGGTGCATCTGGTCAACCTCCCCATTAGACTGATGGACAAGGAAATGGAGTAATTCCCATCAAAACTCCTGTGAGGCAGATAGTTAAGAGACATGTTCATCAGAGTTAGTGATGAGACATCCCGAAAGTAGATATACCTTACTCTCAAACTTTACTGTGTATTGCTATACACACATACACGCACATGCAGGCATGCATACGCACATGCCTGTTGGGGAATCCTTCAGTGCACTTTTGTTGTATGTTACTTCAAACAAGAGTTTCTTATGCAGAAGCCCATGGTGTACTGCTGGGAGTCTGAGAACTTCCTGAAATTGGGTATGGCTTTTTTTTTTTTTTTTTTTTTTTTGTGGCACCGGGAATCGAACTCACAGCTTCACGCCTGCCAGACACACCACTGAGCCAAACTCCCGGCCCTAGTTTTTCGAGGCAGGGTCGCACTATGTAGCTCAGGCCGGCCTTGCGCTCACATTGTAGCCCAAGCGAGCCTCGAACTCACAACGCTCCTCTTACCTCAGCCTCTGGAGTGCTGGGATTAAAGGCGTGCACCACCACGCCTGGCTCTAGTATGGCATTTTTTGTATGTACAGAAGTATTGCACAGTATGTTCTCTCCAACAATATTGGTAGTTTTTTTTTTTAACTTTATGAGATTCTGTAAACTTTGGCATGTCCTGCAAAATGTTGGTAACTTTTGGAAGAGTCTTTCTCAACTATTCCTGAAACATCAACCATAGATTCTCTCTATGTTTGAACATTTCCTCTGTCTTCTATTAGGACTTCTTTTTTGAATGAAATTCAGCAAAAAGGAAAACATTGGTTTTTGAGACTTGGCTAAAATTATGTGTTTTGTAAGGTTTGAATCAGTTAATTTTGTGCAAGTTTTTGTATTTGTAGTTAATAGCTACCAGTTGTGGCCCTTGCTAGTAGAAATAACAGGTGAAAGAAACTAGCTTTTTACATATTTTTTGTGTTTCTGTTGAAGAAGTTCTGCAGTAGCCTGCCATTTCCTCCTCCATTTTATAATTGTGTGAGAGAAAATTTTGTTTCATAAGTGCTAACTCAAATATTAGAACCAGAGGAGGATCTTCCCTGCTTCCTCTGATTATATTATTTAGCTCCTCAAAGATCAAATGATAGTTTATTCAGCAATGGGCAGGAACACTTGGGCTATCCATCCCATATTTTCAGAGGCATAATATGGGCAACCTTTGTTCTAAATTTGGAGGGAATGGGCAAACTTTTCTTTACTAATCCTAGAGCTATGGTTATTTTTCCTGACTTTCTTAGATCACAATCTGTCTTCCACCGGTTCAAAACTACTTGTTTCCTGCTATTTGGAGACGGTGAGGATTAAATTGCTCAAATAAAGGCAGGAGCAAGATGCTTCCAAAATGTATCTTCTGTCTGACTTCATCAGATGTTAGAAATGAAAAAGGACGTTGAAGATTATTGTCCTGACTCTTGAGGAATAAACTGAGGCTCAAACAAGAAAACGAACTTAACTCAATGCCACAGAACTTCTCAAGAAGCAGAGTAGGATTAAGGCCTAGCTTTCTTTTTAGGCTAGTGTTCTCTTTTTCTACCTAACCCACATTTTCTTAGGTGCAGTTTCAGCATTTTATCCCCAAAGCTTTGGTTTTTAAATTACACATCTCAAATGTAAATTCTCTGTGCCAAGGGTGCAATTGGTCTTTTCATCATTATACACCTACCAATAGCAGCATTAATAGCAACAACAACAAACACTTAAAAGCTGTGAGCTTGGTCCTGTTAATACTGTCACTTTATAGATGAAGAAACTGAGGTCCAGACATATAAGAGCCAGAAGTATACAGAGAAGCTCCTCAGTATATATCTGTTGGTTGAATGAGTGAATTTTCCACTACACTTTGATACTCATTGTGTAACATGATAGCGGTTCAAGGGATCGTATTATTTTAAGTATGTGGTGGCTCAGAGAGCTTCAGGAGACTGACTAAGGCAGGGGGACAGTCAGGAGGAGAGTTGAGGACTACTTTGATCCTGTCCTTCTGACCCTGTGAGTGTCATCACATTCCAAAGCTTGGGGCAGCTAGGAAAACTGCAATATACTTACCTACAAGTTGGCCATTCCAGCTGTCTTTGCTGCTTCGTGGAGTTCCAGGTTTCTATCTGATCATTTTCTGTCCAGTTGAAGTTCCTTTAAAGAGCCTTGGACTTTGTTCTGACACATGGTTAATTTACACAGTTAAATTATTTGGGACCAGTGAAATCCTTTTACAGACTGCACCTAGGACCCTTTGGGCAACTTCCTGATGTCCTGTGTATTGCAAGGGCCTGTGTGTGTCCCATGTCTGTGTGCAGATCAATTGTCACCCTGTGACTTGAGGGTCTTGTTTGCAGATTTGCAGAGCTGTCGGTTCCGTAGTCTCCCTGAACTTTTATTGCTGACCTCTCAACCCAGCGAGGCCCTTGAACTTGGTTTTGGTTTCTCTTCCCCCAGGACCTGTAGGTGTAAGTCAGGGCTGTCCTGTATTACTGTTGTCCGCTGACCAAACGTAGCTGTTTCTTATGTTTTGTTCATCTTTCTAATTATTCACAGTTAGAGGCAGTTTCCAGAGCAGTTCTTCCTTTGAGGATGGACGTGGAAATCTATTGCTTGTTTGGAATCCCAAACGTCGGCATCCTGGTTACCCCGCGCTCCCAAGGGTAACAGGCACCACTCATTCCTTTCCTCTCCTTCCACTCCTGGGTGTTCCAAGTCCAGGAAGCTGGAAGTTGCTGGCAGACTGAAATGCTATTTGAAGCAAGCGGAATGTTGAAGTTGAAGAGAAAGGCTGACCACTCCTACTATAAACTGACACACCATCTCTCTTCTCACAAAGCCAGATGGTATCTGCAGTGTTGAGGTGGCTTGGGAAACCAAGACTTTATGTGGCTGTGAATTAACTGTCCGCTCTGTGAAGTTTTTTTCATCCTCATTTACCAAGACTGAACAGAGGAATGAGTGAATGCTTATTAGGTCCTTGCATGAATGAATGAATAGAAAGGTACAGATTATCAGAATTGTAAAATTAAGATTTGTATGTGTGTGATCAGGGTTTGAGTCTTACCTCCCTGTAAATTGTGCCTGTGAGGAAAAAAAACCAGTTTGATGTGTGTGTGCATGCACGTGTGTGTGTGTGGTTAGGCTGTTCTGGTTGCTTTTCCAGTATGAGCCAGTGCAGTCATTAACCAGCATATTTTCCACAAACAGACTGGTTTTTGTGGCACTACCCTGTGAGATGGGGCGTGCTCACAAGAGGAGTAGTCAGAAAGGCTGACCAGGTTAGCAGGAATATTTGTCAACACTCTTTCCTGCTGCTGACTGGAGGGAGGCCTCAGGAAAACAGATTGTCCTAGAAACTGACACCTGTAAGGTACTGATGATTTCAGTGGGGAAAAGGGTCAGGAGTTCAGGGGAAAGGTGATGGCCTATGTATAGAAATCATGTAATAATTACTGGAGAAATTAAGAATTGTTTTTCTGTCATATCTTTAAGTGGATTGAATCTTCTTTGAAATTCAGATCCAAATTTTCTTTACTTTGTTATTTTGAGGTCTCTTTTAATGGTATATCACCTTTTATTTTGGTATTAATATTCTTTTTTGGGGGGACTTGAGACAGGGTCTTGCTCTGTAGTTCAGGTTGGCCTTGAACTGGTGATTCTCCTGTGTTAGCCTCCTGAGTGCTAGGATTACAGGCGTGTTCCATCATGCCTGGCCACTAGTCTTATCTTTTAAAGAATAGTCACCGATATTTGCCTTTATCTTTTATGATAAGCTGTAATGTTTCCGTTTGGTGCCCTTTTATAATTTATACTTTCCATTATTGTATTTGTGTGCTTATTTAAGTTTGGATCAGAAGTCCTGAGTGTAACATGATGCAGTATATTGTATTACTATTACAACAGCTTCAGCATCAGGTTTTAGGAGGCAAAGCTTTGAGATTACTAACTGAATTCATTTCTGTTGGATCCAGCATTGTAATACCTACCAAGAAATTCTTTAGTTAGATACTTCTAATCTTTGGTATAATAATTCTGAGCCTGCTACATGGACAGTGGATCTTCTAAAGAAAGATACAGATTCTATAGTTAAAAAAAAAAAGATATATATATATATATGGTAACTTAAAGAAATTCTAAATTACATAACTTAGGTAAAAATGAGCAGCAATTTGGGAGAAAGTGAGCAGCTACACATGCTGTGGCTCTAGAGATGAGGTCAGGTAGCACTGATATGCAGAGTTATCTTTAGCGAGTACTTGGGAACCCTCTCTCTACCTCCCCATTCTAAACTGACTCCAGGTTAAAGGAAGAAAGTCATTGCTCATGTTAGTGTTTTCTAGTTGAGTACTAACATTTTCATTTTGAGTACGAGCAGTCATAGGCTTGTGTGTAGTGAAATGGGAAATTGTTGAAATTCTGCAAATCACAACTGGAGCAGAAGTATTCACTGACCGAAGGACAAAATGGAACACTCATTGTTTATCTCTTTGATTAATTGAGATGATGAATGGATGTAAAGCATATTAAAAGTGCCAGCACATTGAAGAAAGTTCATAAATGAGTTATTTAGTTTTTAAATTTATCACCTTCACATTTTATGTGTTCACTTCAGTAGTGTTAAGTACATTTCCATCATTGTGAAATTGATTTCTAGATTTTTTTTTTATCTTGTAAAACCAAAACTCTTTTCCCATTTAAAAGCAACAAAAAGCCCCCATAGCCCCCTGCCTCCAGTTCCTAGTAATCACCATTGTACTTTGTTTCTGTGAATTTGGATGCTTTGGATGACCTCATATAAATAAAATCATACAGGGTGTGTCTTTTTGTGTATGATTTATGTGACTCAGCACAGTGTTACGCACTCAAAGATTACCCATGTTGTGATATGTGGCAGGATCTCCTCTTTAAGGCTGAATACTCCTCCTTTGTATGGATAGATCTCATTTTGCCTGTCTGTCATCTGAGTATCATTTGGGTTGCTCTCGCCTCTTGGCTGTTGTGGATAATGCTGCGGTAAACATGGTTATGTAAATGTCTCTCTGAGGTCCCAAATTTAATTCCAGTGGATGCATCCCCAGAGGTAGAGTTGCTAGATCATTTGGTAATTCTGTTTTTTAGGAGCCACCATATGTTTTCTATGGTGATTATACCATTGTACAACCCTGCCACCTGTATGAGGGTTTCAGTTTCTCCACATCTTCATCAATACTTGCTATTCTCTTGTTTATTTCACTATCAGCCATGTTCATGTTGTGAGGTATTGTTTTATTAGTTTTGTCTGCATTACTGTAGTAAGTGGTGTTGAGCATCTTATATAATGTTGGCCATTTATATGCCATCTTTGGTGAAATTCTATTGAACTATTTTGCCCACTTTAAAAATTGGGCTACTGTATTTTTGTTGTTAAATTGTAGGAGTTTTGGATATTTATCCCTTATTATATTTTTGCAAGTATTTTCTCCTATTCCACAAGAGTGGAATCCACAAGATTCCTTTTTCACTCTGTTAATTGATGCACTTTGAGCCTTTAAGTTTGATGTAGTACACCTATTGATTTTTGCCTTTGTTGCCTATACTTTTGCCGTCGTATCTTTAAAAAAAATCATTGTCAAATCCAATGTCTTGAAGCTTTTCCGCTAAGTTTTCTTCTAGGAATCTTATAGTTTTGGGTCTTACTTTAGGTGTTATTTCTATTTTGAGTTTAATTTTGTATCTGGCAAAAATAAAGGTCCCACTTTTGCATGTAGATATTCAGTTTTCTTAGTGCTATTTGTTGAAGAGACTGTTTTTTCTCCACCAAGTTGTCTAGGCTTCCTTATCAATGATCGTTTAATCATTTATGTGGGCATTTATTTCAGGGTATTTTATTTTATTGGTTTCTATGTCAGTCTTTATGCCAGTACATACTGTTTCAAATTTTTACTTTATACTACATTTTGAAATCAGAAAATGTAGGACCTCAGACTTTGTTCTTTTTCCAGATTAGCTATTCAGAGTCCTGTGAGATTCTATATGACTTTTAGGGTGGAGTTTTCTATTTCTGTAAAATTGTCATTGGGGTTGTAGTAGGGGTTCCATTGAATCTGTGGACTGCTTTGGGTACTATTGATATCTGAACAATATTTAATCTTCAAATCCATGACTTAATCCTTGTGTCTTTTAAAATTATTTTCAGAAATGTTTTGTAGTTTGCAATGCACTTGAATGTTATTTAATTTTTTAAAGGACTGGATGAATATTAGTAAAACCATTCTAATTTGTCAGAAATAGATAACTGAGAAAAAAATGTAATCCAAGCCCATGCTTAAAAGAAAAAATAGACCATAATGGACTAAGTTGAAAGCAAGTGTCCTTTCTCTAAGCTCCATTTCATTCTCTGGAAGAAACCAGTCTTAATGAGTTTTGGTATCACCTGCCAGATAATTTCTTTGCATGTGTGAACAGGTGTATCCATTTTACATTTATGATGTACCATGTGTATTGTGCAACTTGGACTTTTGAGTTAGACTTCTTAATATATGTCTCATTTTTTAAAATTTAAGATATAATTGACAAAAGTATGCATATTCTCAGTATGTATATATAATTGTTTTTAATAACTATCTAAATCATTTAACCAACCCTGTCTTGATGGTTCTCATATTTAGCCAGTGGTAAGTTTTGACTACTTAATAATGTTCCTCAGAATCTGAAATTAAAATATTAACCTTAGTCAAATCTGTCAGCATGGTACAGGAGTAGGAATAACAATTTTAAAACAGGGCTTTTCATGTTATTTTGCTTAGAACAAATTCTTTAAGAGAGACAGTCTCTTTTGTGTCTAACCTTTTTGGATTACCCAGTAAAGCAATTAGTATTCACACCTCATTATTTAGAAAATTACAGAGTTGGGTGAATAGGACACACTGAGTAGCATGAGCTTCTTTTTCATTTTCTATTTGATGACTGTGAAAAGACTTTTTATTTTGTTTAGGTTTTGACCAGGGCATAGGTCAAGAATGTAGTAACTCACAGAATTAAAATCCAACAAAGGTTCTTCTTCATGTCTTGTTTGGTGTCACAAATATTTGTTTAGCTCTATGAATAACTTTCCAAGATTTAGCAAACAGACAGGAATCAAGGAGAAAGATGCTGTTTCTTGTAAGTGCTGTTATTTATATTTTTATTGGTTTTTAGCTTTCTTTAGTGAAAGGGGTTAGTCATCACTTCATCTACCAGCACATGTGCTTCAGTAGCGTGCCCACCAACTCCCATACTTTGCCTTTACCTTTGTCCCACTCTTAAAGTTTAGGCATTACTTTTACAGTGTTTTGTACAGGGAAGGTAGTTTTGAAATGCATATTCATAGGAAACCAGCCTTTGTTTTCATGAGAACAGATCCTTCAGGTTTTTATTTTCTCAAGACTCTGCATTTGTGTGACTTCTTCACATCTGGAAATTGCATCAGTACATAGTTCTTCCTAGGTCATCTGGAATTTCTGAAAGTTACTTGGAATTCAAGTGACAAGAAAGACTATCAACATTAACAATCAGAACAGATTCCTCGTGTGTTAATAAGCATTTCTCCAAAGCTTGACAGTCACATCCTATTTACTGATACTGGCATTCAGATGTGATCACTGACCTCTAAGCTATGCGTAGTTATAGTCTAGTAGTTACAATTTCCTAAAAATGCATTGCTTTTTTTCACAGATACTTGCTTCCAAAATAATGGCAACTTTATCTCCCTGGGACTGCTAATTATTTTGTGTTCTCCAAACCACTGATTTCCTTTTTAGTTAATATTTCTTCAGTGAATATTTGAATTGGAAGTCATAGCCAGAAGTAATTATTCTTATCTCATAGAACTATTATCAACATTCAGACCAAAATTTCTTGAAATTCCTCGATAAGATCATTGTGTGAGTTATGGTTTATATCGAGATGTTCCCCAAAGCCTCATGTAATATGTAGGGCTTTTGGGAAGTGATTGGATCATGGGGCGTGATACTCATCAGTGTGGATAGGTCCACTAATGTGTTTACAGCTAAATGAGATTTCAGAGGTGAAGCCTGGTGGTAGGAGGTGAGTCACTGGGGGTGTGACCTGGAAGGGTCTATCTTCTTCTCTCTTTCCTTGATCTGTCTGTCCATCTGTATCTGGCTGCCAAGACATGAGCAAACCTCCTCTGCCATGCTAACTTGCCATAGAGCCAGCTGGCTATGGACTGAGACTGCTACAAACTGTGAAGCAGAGTAAAACTGTCTTTCTTAGAGTTGTGGGTGTCAGGCATTGAGTCTTGGCAATGAGAAAGACTAAGACACTGTCTCTTACCCCTTATAAATTCATATGGTCATCGTTTTCATTTTGGTCTCTGAACAGTGTGGTGACTCTTCCTGACTGATAAAGAAGACTTCATACGTTTCACCCATTAAAGATAGAACTTCAGGAGCATGTACTGGAGAACATTGTTGGAAATCAACTTTAAAGTTGCTGCAGCCAAACATTCAGTGACCAAGTAAGTTGGATTAAATGTGAATTATATATACTTTTTAAAAACTGTCTGAAATGAAGTTTTGAAAATTATATTGAATTCACTTCTATAGAAATACACATTTTAATTCTATCGCATCTTAAAAGCATACCAAGTAATACATAGCATTCATTTAGGAGCATACTGCTGCCCCTTATTCTGGGTTATATTTGTGATGCTCTCAGGATTTTAAAAATTAATTTTATTGGTACATTTTAGATACACAATGATGGCTTTCATCAAATGGAATTTGTACCTTTATTTGCTGTATTGTGATCCTTTTGTTCCCATTTCCCTCCCCTCCCTTCAACCCCTCTTCCCCACCTTATTTATGAAAACTTTGTTTCCATTTTTTCCTTCTATTCTTTTTCCTTTTTCTGTTCTTTCCTTTCCCTTCCCCCATCCCTAGTTCCTTTTACCATTTGAACATTTTCTTCCTATTTCACAATATCTATTATACATTTTGGTCCTTATTTACCCTTTCAGTTTCTCACACTAAAGAAACCATGTGATATTTGAACATGTGTGCCCAATTTATTTTACTTAAGAGTATGATCTAAAGGTACATCCATTTTTCTAGAAATGTATCAAGTTTATCCTTTATGGCAGAGTAGTACTCCATTGTATAACAAAGCCACATCTTCTTTATCCATTTATCAGTTGATGGGCATTTGGGCTATTTCCAAGATTTAGCTATTACAAATTGTGTTGCTGTAGACTTGGGTGTACATGCATCACTATGGTATGATGCTTTTAATTCTTTCAAAAAAGTAAAAGAAGGGGAATAGCTGGATCACACAGGACCTCCTGTTTCAAGTTTTTGAGGAATTTCCAGTTGATTTCCACAGTGGTTGTACCAGTTGACACTCCCTCCAATAATGAAGAAGAGTTCCTTTTTCTCCACAGCCCCGCCAGCATTTGTTATTGATTGATTTCTTGGTAATAGCCATTCTTTCTGGAATGAGCTAGAAGCTCAGCATTGTTTTAATGGCCAGTGATGTTGAACATTTTTTTATATATTAATTTGCCATTTCTACTTCATCTGAGATGTATCTATTCATTTCACATGCTCATTTTTGGATTGGGTCTTTATATTTAGAGGGTCTTAGTTTTTTGAGTTCTTTATGTATTTGCGATATTAGTCCTTTGAGGAACAGCTGGCAGAATTTTTTCCTGCTCTGTGGGTTTCCTCTTCAATCTGTTGATGATTTGTTCTACTGTGTAAAACCTTTTTAATAAAATGAGATCCCAGTAGTTCTGTGTGATTGGGGTTTTGTTCATAAAGTCTTTGTCTACATCTGGGTCTTCAAAAGTCCTACGTGTTCTATTTTCCAACAGATTTAGTGTTTCTGTTTTAATATTTAGATATTCAATCCATTTTTATTTTAGTTTAGTACAAGTGAGAGACATGAGTCTAATTTGAGTCTTTGGCATATGGAAAGCCAGTTTCTCACCATTTATTAAAGAGGTTATCTTCCTTCCAGTGAACATGTTTGCCAAAATAAGGTGGCTAGATGTATTTGGAGTGATTTCTGCATCTTCTAGTCTGTTCCACTGATCCTTGGGTCTGTTTATTTTTGCCAGTACCATAGTGTTTTTGTATCACCATAGTTTTGTGGTATAATTTCAAGTCTGGGATTGTGATGCTCCCTACCTTGCCTTTGTTGCCCAGAATTGCTTTTGCTATTCTAGGTCTCTTCTGGTTCCAAATAAATTTTAAGATTGTTTTCTCTAGTTCTGTGAGGAATGCTGTTGGTATTTTGATTGAGATTGCATTGAATCTATGTAACAATTCTGGAAGTATAACCATTTTCACTATATTGGTTTTTCCTACCCAAGAACAAGGGGTATCTTTCCATTTTCTGATACCCTCTTTGCTCTCCTTTTTCAGAGTACAGTAGTTTACTTCCTTTGTTAGGTTGATTTCTAATGATTTGTTTTTCTTTTTTTTTTTTTTTTTTGGATGCTATTGTGAAAGATGTGGTTTATCTCTGTGACTTCATTATTTGTGTACAGGAAGGCTACTGATTTTTGAGGGTTGATTTTGTATCCAGCTATGCTACTGAATTTGGTTATTAAATCTACAAGTCATTTGTTGGAGTTTTGGGATCTTTTTTGTAGAGTATCATGTAATCTGCAAATAACGATAATTTAACTTCTTCCTTTCCTATCCTTATTCCTTTTATTTCTTTATCTTTTCTAATTGCTCTGACTAATGTTTCCAGAACTATGTTGAATAAGAATGGTGATAGTGGGCATCCTTGTCTTGTTCCTGATTTTAGTGTGATTTAAGTTTTCAGTTTTTATCCATTTAGTATGATGTTAGCTGTTGGTTTGTCATAGATGACTTACCAGATTGACAAAGACCATCTATTCCAATTTTCTATCAGATTGTTATTATGAATGAGTGTTGCACTTTGTGAAATGCTTTTTCTACATCTACCGAGATTATCATGTGGTTTTTATCAGTAGTTCTGTTAATGTGATGCATTATATTTACTGATTTGCATATGTTGAACCATTCCTGCATGCGTGGGGTGAATCTCACTTGGTCACAGTAAATAATCTTCTTAATGATTCACTGCATTCTGTTTGCCAGTATCTTATCAAGGAGTTCATTAGGGAGATTGGCCCTACCTCTCTTTTTTGGTTGGATCCTTCTCTGGTTTTGGTATCAGGTAATACTTGCCTCCAGGAATGAATTTGGGGGTATTGTTTCCCTTTCAATTTAATTAAAGTTTTTGAGAAATACTGGCATTAGATCTCTTAAATTTCTTGTAGAATTCAACAGTGAATCCATCAGGACCTGGGTTTTTCTTTGTTGGAAGGTTTTTAATTATATCTTCAATTTCATTGACTGATATCAGGTTACTTAGAATCTTTGTACCTTCTTGATTCAGCTTTGGTAATTCATATGTGTCTAGGAATCTGCTCATTTCTTCTGTGTTTTCTTATTAGAATACTGATTCTCGAAGTGAGTATTAAGGATCGCCTTGATTTCTGCAGAATTTGTTGTGATTTTTACCCTTTTCATTCCTAATTTCATGGATAGGAGTCTTTTCTTTCTTTCTTTCTTTCTTTCTTTCTTTTTTTTTTTTGAGAGGGTTGGCTAAGGGCTTGTTCATTTTATTTAATCTTTCAGAGAACCAACTCTTAGATTCTTTGATTCATTGATTCTTTGTATTGTTTTATTAGTCTCAATTGCATTAATTTCTGTTCTAATTTTTATAATTTCCTCCCTGTTAAGAGCTTTGGGCTCAACTTGCTCTTCTTTTGCTATAAGCTTGTGCTCTTAGGATTTTGATCCGTAATAAAACTAGAAAAAAAGAGTCGAAAGAAAAAGTAGTATTGTAATAGAATTTTCCATGTTCTTTTCTCACTAGCCCTGGGGCTATTCGAAGAATTTTCAATGTAATGACTTTTGTGAGCCAGATATTCTCCACAAATTGCCTGTTGGGATGTGCAAAATTCAAAGGAAAGTATTGTTTAACAGTTTATTACATAGCTGGAGGTGCTGGTACATGCCTGTAATTCTAACACTTAGACTGAGGCAGGAGGATCATAAGTTCAAGTCCTGCCTGAGCAATTTAGCAAGACCCTGTCTCAATTTAAACACACACTCACACACACACACACACACACACCCTTAAAAACATTTGAGGATGTAGCTTAGAGGTAGAGTACCTCTGGTTTCTGTCCTCAGTACCACCAGAACAAAGTTTGTTACATTGTTGTTCATATAGCTGGTATCTAGAACCTTGTGCAGATTCTCCCAGAGTTTCATCAAGGTTGTATCTAGCATTACTTTGGAATTTTTAGATTTGTTGAGTGACAGAAAATCTTTTAAATGGGCCACTAGGTTGGATCTACAAATCAACATGATACCAATACTGAAGCATTTTGCATTTAAGAGCATAAGTTTTAAGCAAGTTGTAAAGGGGTCAGTATTACAGTCAATGAACTATTGAGGTATATAGAGTGTTAATGAGGTTATTGAGAAAGTTTACATTCTAGTTTCAGTAGTTTACAGATACCTGCATCAGGCACTTAGGAAAATTCATTGGTCACTTGAAACTTTCTATAGCCTCTGCAGAGACAAACTCAGACACACAGGGAAGCAATAGTCACCATCTATCAGGCATCTTCCGTGTTCCAAGCACTTGGGTAAATATTTTAGCTATTTTATAGTTGCTACTCTGAGTGGTTCTAGAATGATTTCTATGTGTGCACACATATAATGGTTTGGGAGAGTTGAATACCTAAAAAAATATGTATTGCTACAAATACAGTTTGTTTTCAGTTTTAACATAAATGGTACTGTATATGCATTGTTGTGTTACTTGACCTCTGTTAGTCTGTTTTTTGCCATGTCAGGACCCATGGACCTTGGATATTCTTTGTTACCACCAGGTGTGGGGTTCTTAAGAGTTGGTTCCCAAACCTGGCTTTGCATCAAACGCACCTGTGGAGTGTGGAACAGTACCCACAATGGGGCCCCATACTGGAGAGTCTTAAGTCCTGTGATGTTGGGTATTGCCTTGGTGATGGGATGTGGGCCTCCCGTATTTACTGCCAGGCAGTACTATACTGAAGGGCACTTAGATAATTCTCTTATAAATCATGAGCCCTTTTTCTATGGTAAGATAATAGCGATCTTCCTTATTAATACATCCCTGTGCCCATGTGTGAATATATTTGTAGATTAGCTTCTTAGATACAGAATCTAAGAATTTATAGATGTGGATCCAAGGGTCAGTGAGTTAAAACAATTGGGATTGTCAGTTGTCCTCCTCTGAGGTGGAGCGTTTGACTTTCCTATCCATTTGCTATTAGATTTTGTCCACAAGTACTTGAGGTTTCCTGGGTCATCCGCCTGGCCTCTGGTGCCTGCCCACCCTCTCGCTTGCCTGCTTGCCTGCCTTTCTTTTTTCTTTTTTTCTTTCTCCCTTTCTTTCATTTTTTTGGAAAGGTGTTTATGGAAGTTCTGCCATGAAGGGGGATTGGGCAAGTCCCCTGTCAAAGCTTTGTTTAATGTGTGTCTTTGGGAATAAGTTTTAAAGCCTGGCACAGGAGAGTAATGTTTTCACTCATTGACATCAGAGGATGTGTGGGTCTCATGAAGGGCTGGGCAGTTCTGGTTGAAGAATGATATAGTACCTGCTCGAGTCCCAAACACATGAAACAGGGCAGAAATAGAGAGCAAATGTCTTCTTTGCTGTCTTATCTCTGTGCTTCAACTTAAAGGTTGCATTCCATCTTTCCATGAGTCTCATTTGAAGATTTATTATATAAGTTTTGCAAGTAGAATTTTTATGAAAGGCAGGGTTCCAGTTTTCATAGTGTGAGTCTAGTCTCGAGCCCTGTGGTTTCTGGGTGGTTCCTTCCTCTCTCATCAGGGACAGGGTTTGTCAGAAGCCTGAGCAGAAGAGGTGTGGTGTGGCTCCAGTGCAAAGCTCAGCACGTTGCCTGAAATGAGGCCTTCTCAGCAGCCGCTGTGGAGAGACTGGGGCTGGAGTAAACAGTTTACCACACTGTAATTTGAAGCCCAGGAAACACCATATACTGAGCTTGCCATAGCTTTTTTTACGTTTGTAATGGCAAAAGATGGCTTGTGTCCACATGTGTTCAAAATGATCTGAGGCAGAAGTATGAGTGCCGGTGGTATTGGGTGCTTGTATGTTGAGATTTCCAGTTAGTTTTCTGTCTTGATGATCAGTTCACAGTTACACCTCTGGCTGAAGGAGATGCCTGCAGACTTAGAAAGCAGAATAATGAGTAGATGAGGTCAGTGACCAAGGAAACTGTGAAGGGGAATCGCATCAGTATTGCAAATGTCAGAGTCCTTGCAGTGACCTAATTGCATATGCTGTGTGGTAGTTTTTGTGCAAGTGGTTAGGTTGGAATACTAAACGTTTTGAATTCTCCAGAATATGCAAGAAAGCTTCATTTTTAAATACCCTTTTCCACATTGCCCCTCAAGCCTTCAGAGAATTTCCCACAATTTAAAGATAAGCTGACCAACTTACAGAGCTTTTGATTTAGTGATGACAGCTGCCCTGCAGAGATTAAGCCAGCTTCATTCCAGGAATTTGCTCTGCTGATACACACAGGAATGCCAGCAAGAGGAATCTGGTCAGCATATTTACACCAAACAGTAGTTAACAAATATGAACCCTCCCTCCAGCTTGTTAATACAGTTTTCATTTTCTTTTATAGGATCCACTTGGGGCCATCAGAAATGTTTACTGTGTACTTGGGCTGCTAGCCAGCACAGTTAGCTCCTTTACCCCTCACTTGTGCATATGAGCAGTTTCCCTCAACTCTAAAAAGGGTCTTGGCATTGGGGATGAGCTGGTATGCTTCTTTTAATTAGTGGGTGAGAGCTACACGATCCATCCATTTTCCTTTTTGGCTTTGCTCTTTGGAAGCTCATTTCAAAGGTTTGATGTGACCCACCTTCCCTAGGCTCAGATTTCTTCCTGTATTACCCCCTAGGCCTCTCTCATCTCCATGTTTGTCTTTCATCCTGTGTTGAAGGTTTGGTCTCACCGGGTTTGAATCATAAGCTGTCTCAATTCAGTCTTACGAAGTATAGGAGGTGAAGAGATATACAGCTTCTCTTCATTTCTTCAGCTGGTGAAACTGGGTGTCAGGAAATTCTAGTGTCTTTCCTGACATCACTCCATGAAAGACGTGGTTGAACCAGGATATTTGAAGTCTGGTCAGGATTCTGTGGCCACCTTGTCACATTGTTGTCTGTGTCACCTCCCCACTGCAGAGTGCAGCCATCAGCCTGGGCAGGAGTGGGCTTCCTAATTGTTACCAGAGCAAGGCTAATCTTAACCTAGAGCCTCTGTTCGCCTGGTGTTTCATTTTCTTCTCTTACAATTGTGTTAAAGTAACTTGGCATAAAAATAGTCAAAAGAACGTAAAAAGAGAAAAGTAACTGGTGAGTTTAAAATTTGCTTTCAGTAAACATGAAGATGAAAAGCCTTCTGGGTAAACCTTCCCCTCTCCTCCCCTCTCTTTTCCTTTCTTTCAAAAATCTTTTTCTTTCTTGCTTTCTAGTACATGGAACTAGATTGTCATTTCTCATGCATGCCATAGAGGCTTGGGTGGAAATACAGATTATGCCTATTGGGCAGTGAGATGCTTTGGTAAACTAGAATCATAACCCTTGAGAGGGACAAGAAGGAGTGGGGCTCGTAGTAGCCACTTTTCTGGGGACCACATGTTGTTCTTGAAAGGAGACTGGCAGGCGCCCTCACCCCAGAGGGTTTCCAGTTTATCTTCTCTAGTAAATTTGTAGTAAACTTTGAAGCTCTTGAGGACATAGTTGCTGCAAGTAAGTACAGTATATACCACTCTGTTCAACTTCTCTTAGAATTTGCCTAAATTGTTTTAATTGTGAGGAAAAGAAGGTTTAGAAGTGTATGTCTTTTTTAGCCAGTATGTTTGGTATCATTTGCATCTTCCTCATGGAAGGTTCTAGTAGGCTTGCCTGCACAAGTGCAGAGGTCTTAAGTCTTGCATATAACTGCAGTCTCTGTGGTGGAGGAGATTTTAAGATGCAGCCACATTCACAGTTATTTGTGAGGCTGGCTTCAGGAGGTTATCCCAGTAGGGTCATCTAAGGACTGGGGGGCAACTAATTGCCCTGCACAAGTCTTGCCATGTATGAGGGCTCCTTTCCAGAGACTACTGGCCTTATTCTCAGACCCTTTCTAGGTGATTCCTCAATCTTCCCTCAAAGTTGCATTCTTTACATGTTTGTTAAAGAACAAAACTTGGTCTCTGTTATGGTTTATACATTGTGTCAACTTGAGAAGTGTAGCAGCTTAATTAAGTAAGACAGCAGCTCTACATCTTGGGGTGTAGAGCATAAGCAGTTACCTGGCCATTGTGTCAATTTGAGAAGGTCAAAAGTTTAGCTGAGAGTCTCAGCAGGGAGCCAGGGGTCTTACTTGGTAAACATTCTCATCCTGTGCAAAGGAAGGCAAGGATGTTTGTGAATGCTACACCACCCTGGGTGGGGGGGTCCTGTATACTGTATAAGGGAGGAGAAGAAGCTTGCTCTTGCCCCCTTTTACTCTGGCTGGCTGCTTTTTTGTTCGGCTGCTGCCTTGAAGTGTTGGCCCTGTGCCATGCCACCCTGCCTTGGAGCCAGCTGATTGTGGACTGAAGCCTCCAAAAACTGTAAGCTAAATAAACCTTTCCTTCCCTAATTTTGGGTGTCAGGTGTTTTGTCTCAGCAACCAGTAAAGAGTAACCAAGACAGAATTTGGTACCAGGAATGGGGTCGTTGCTGTGACTAACCTGACCATGTGGTTCAAGAGCCTTTGGAAGTGGCTTGTGGGAAGAGTTTGGAAAGGTTCAGAGATGTCTCCTGAAAGAGTAGCCCTGGAACAGCTTAGACCGTTCTGTATGGGAGATTCTGGTCAGAGCTCAGGAGACCAGAAGGTTGATAAAAAGCCTGCTGGTAAAGACCAGGCTTGGGAGGTTTCTGCTAAGAAAAAGGACTGCATTGGTTGTTGGACTCCACACCATGTGTGCTATGGCTTGGCAGAAAGTTTGTCTGCATTTTGCTTGTGTCCAGAGACTTTGCCTGAGACTAAG